>VZQC01004300.1:652510-806268 GCA_009823505.1 Rhizomys pruinosus | reverse complement strand
ATATATATATATATATATATATATGAAAATACAAAGTATACTTTTCTGTACACTTTCCACAAAATTATATATGTGTACTTGATATGACATAGTTTGCTTCCAAAAATGAATCATTTATTCTGTACTTGGGAAACAAAATGGCTATTAAAAAACTGCCTCTTAAAAAACGTAAAGCTAACTTAATTGTAGACCATCTAATACACTATTTCTTGAAAGGGGAAAAATGTCTATTCCTTATTCTATAAATTTCAGAATCCTGTCATTTTAGAAGGAAGATGAGAGAGCAGTCTAAACTACTCAATGCTAGTAAGTCATAAATCTTGGGTCACTGATGAAGAAAATAAAAATTACCTGTGTCTGTGGAATAGACTCGGAAACTCTTATCCCAGAAGCCACAGACAAGGATATAGCGGTTGTCCGAGGTGATGACAAAGCACTGGGAATGAACCTGGATGCTCTGGTCCAGAAGGTCAGTTATCTGCCTCCTGTGCATCCCCATGTTGCTGGCTGTGAGAACAGAGGAGGAGAAAAAGAATAACTGACCTTTAAGTATATTATCTGAAAAACACAAATGGGAAAATATACACAATTGCTGGAAGAATGTGGGTGGTTATACTCAACATCTCAGTAAAAATGTTTTGCTTAGAGGGAAGAAATAACAACATACAATTTTTAAAATAACATAGAATTCACATAAAATGCTTTCTAGCTCTTGGGCAGGACCAAAGCAGATTACAGCCTCTGGATCTCATCATAGCTTGGTTTGTTCCTGACAATCTTATTATGTCTATTGTCATGAGAATGGATTCATGTTGTGACAATCTATTACCTTTAACATTTTGTCACAAGGAAGAGATATTAGGATTTAAATGTCATATATTTGAAATATTGTGGCATCTTGCACTACTTTGGCTGTAACAGGTCTTTAATTTGACTAGATGGGAACTCCCATTTCCCTTGTTTACAGCAGCACTTACATGTAAGCAAAGGCAAGAATGCCTAGTCAAGGTTTTTAGAACTGAAAAAGTCAGAGCATGGCACACTGCCATTCTATTATTCCTTTTTTAAGACGGTATGCTCCAAGTGCTAGGAGTAACTGAGATGGGGTTTGTCACAAGCGGGCCAGGCACAGAGTGACACCAAGCACTTGGGTCTCCCGCTGTCACAACAGTTTCACTACTGAGATGCCTTGTTTGGTATTATGAGGCCAATAAACAGAAAGCTTTGTTTTTAGCAACGTTCTACTGCAAATAACAGTTTTCATATTGTGGTAGAAGCTTGACTGCCCAGAAACCAAAATAGTACAGTCAAAAAAAAATTCTGCACTTATTAAATTATTTATTCTAGCTTTCAATTTTTTGATGGGACAAACTATACATTATCAATAAAAATGAAAACATACATATTTTATATTTATTGCATAGTATATCTAAGTAATGTGGGAGGTTAATGCAAGACCCCAAATAAAACAAGGTAACAAAGAAACATTCAAAACGCTCTCTGGTGGACTGAGATACATAAACACCACACACACCACACGGAACATGCAGACATGCATGTATACCTGTCAAATCCTGCAGAATCCTGCTCATGCCTGTTAACACAACTTACCCATTTTAAGTCAGCAGGTAACTGTTTGATAATGTGCCTTTTGTGGGGGTCATTGGGGTAGGAAGTAACAGCAATAGTAAAATAAGGGGAATTCTACTTGGGGATAAGTTTTCCCTGCCACACAAAAGGGAGTTGCTGGTAGAAAAGAAAAAGGTTTTATAGATGTTTAACAGTGAATCAGAGAACCTATATCTTCTCACTGTGGTGAAGATATAGTCCAAGAATTCTAGCAATGAAAAGCAATGTATGTGGCACTTACTCCCCTGGTTAGTACCATACTTCATCATGCACGAACCTTTGAAAAAAGTATTTCAGCAGGGTGTGGTGGCGCATGCCTTTAATCCTAGCACTCGGGAGGCAGAGGCAGGTGGATCTTTGTGAGTTCAAGGCCAGCCTGGTCTACAGAGTGAGTTCCAGGATAGCTGGGGCTATAGGGAGACCCTGTCTTGAAAAAGACCCCCCCCAAAAAAAAATGTCTATTCCTCTCAGTTCCTAAGCTACAATTTTTCCTAAGCTACAAATTTTCACTAATTCTGGGGTTAGACTCAGCATGTACATAATTTTGAATTGAGGGGATCACAGGTTACTCTGGAGTAAAGGCTCATACTCATCAGCACGCAGATGAAATATTTTTGTTTATTTGTTTTGTTTTTTGGAGATAAGTCCTTACTCTGCAGCCTAGGTTACCCTTAAACTTCCTATGCAGCCCAGGATGGCCTTGAATTGGAGATCCTCCTGCCTCTATCTCCTGAGTGCTGAGATTATAGGTGTGTACCATCACATTCAGCAAATAAACTGCTTTCTGAGCAAATACTTGAAATTTAACATTGAAAAGCTATCCATCCATCCACCCACCCATCTCTCCATCCATCCATTGGTCCATCGGTCTGTCCATCTGTTCATTTGTTGCTTTATCCTACCTATTTTACAACAGCCTTTACATTATCTCAGTGTTTTTGCTAGAAAACTAAAAGGTTTAATCTTACAGTGTTTTTTTTTTTTTTCCATTCAGTGAAAATAAGGTATATTTGACTAGATAAGCAGCATTTAAACTAGGATATGCCTACCCTTGGGAATGTAAGGCTTCCTGAGGGATGTACAGGCACAGATGGTTTTAAAGGAATCAATTCCTTGTTCCTCAACTTTCATATATTCTCTTGTCTGCAAATGATTTGTCTGAGAATTCTCCTGTGAGCTTTCTTTTCTCATCTCTTTTTCTGCTTGCCCTTCTAACATTAGATGAAACAATGCCATATTCTCTTCCCTGAATAGTCTTAATATGGTCCTTTACTCCAGCAGATTAAAATCTCTTGAGAGCCAAATACAGGAACAATTCAAAATACTAAAAAGTGAGTGCCTAGGTATTATCATTTTCTAGGTCATATGGTTATCAATAAACTGGAATAAGGATCAAATCATATTGTCAATTGTTATCATTAAAAAGAAGTTTCAATGACATTGTTAAAATGAAAGATAATACTGGACCATAAAATAATTCTTAATAGATTACTACATGAATTTTGCCACATACTAGCTAGAATGAGATTAAAGACTTGTATGACATTATTAAAATAAAACTTTTCTCTTTTCCATCCACTTCACTATGCAACATTTCTCAGAGCTATAAAAACAAAATAATAGGAAGAGACCTATTGAACAAATCTCATCTCACTCAGCATTAAATATCCTCAAAGCATAAAATACTAGAGGGGAAAATACCCCACCGAGATCATTGACCACTTTGCTTCCAATAAGTGTTTGCTTTTGTTTTCATAAATGTTTATTAAATTTTATTATGGAGCTCAGTGGTAGAGTCTGTACTGAGTACTATTTAGGCCCAGAGTTTGATCTGTATGCCACACTAAAAACTTATGTAACTGTTCTAAGTATAAATGTTTATAAGAGAGCAGGCACATATGGTACATACCTATGATCAGAAGGTTGAAGCAGGAAGCTCTTGAGTTCAAGGCCAGTTTGAACTACATAGAGAATTTCAGACTAGTCTAGACTATAGAATGAGACTCTTTCACTAGAAAACAAAATGAAGAAAAATTGTACTGATTACTCAATGTAATTAATGTTAAAAAATTGAGCCTTATGGTGATAGAAAAATTGAAATTTAGGTTTATAGATGTATGGCTAATTTTACACGCACATTTTTTTTTTTTTTTTGTCTTTTTGAGACAGGGTCTCCCTGTAGTCCTAGCTGGCCTGGAACTTGCTATGTAGACCAGGCTGGGCTTGATCTCACAGAAACTATAGTTGTTTGAACTTGTGATAGAGCTTTTACATGTCAATGTTAAGATTATGAAAATGGATTGGGATGTAGTTCAGTTGGTAGAGCGCTTTCCTAGCATGCACACAGCTCTGGGTTTGATCTCCAGCACTGCACACACTGGGTGTAGGGGTGTATGTGCCTGTAACCCCTGAATCTATGAGCTGGAGGCAGTAGGGTCAGAAGTTCAAAGTCATCTTTGGCCGTGCACCAAGACTGAAGCCAGCCTAGGCTACACAGGACCCTGTTTCTCAACAAACAAACAAACAAACAAACAAACAAACCAGGAAAAGGATTGATCAGAAATGACATTGTTTTTAAACTATTACTGTAGTGAGTGGAGGGACAGTTTGATGGCCAGGAATTTGGAAACCCTGATGGTAAACCGTGGCTGAATCTGACCTATAGCTGCTTTAAATAAAAAGTTTTATTGCAAAACAGCCATATTAGTTTGTTCATATATCAACTATGGTAGCTTTGTGCTATAATGAAAGAGTTATTAAATAGCTATGTCTAAAATCTTATGACCCATAAAGCCAAAATTATTTAATATTTGGCCCTTTACCAAGAAACCTTGCTGACACTTGGTTGAATTCACTTAATTATACTTAATACTATAGAATATGCCTGCCATCGGGCATGGTGGTGCACACTTTTAATCCTAGCACTCAGGAGGCAGAGGCAGGCGGATCTTTGTGAGTTCAAGGCCAGCCTGGTCTACAGAGTGAGTTCCAGGACAGCTGGGGTTACAGGGAGACCCTGTCTCGAAAAGACAAAAAACAATAACAAAAAAGAATATCCTTGCCATGTTTAAAACAATGTACCCATAATTCAGAAAGAATGTTTTATATGCTTTAGCAAATGGGCTTTATTTTCCTGATTTTCAAACTATACAAGTGAGCATTTAGTTTTGTTTTTATTTTTAATATGTAGCATAGAGTAACAGTGAAAGAAAAATGAAATTGAGAGTGGCATTTATTAGAAAGAGATACATGATGGGGGCTGGAGAGATGGCTCAGCGGTAAGAGCACCGACTGCTCTTGCAGAGGACCTGGTTCAATTCCCAGCATCCACATGGCAGCTAAGAACCGTTTTTAAGTCGGACATGGTGGTGCTCACCTTTAATCCTAGGACTTGGGAGGCAGAGGCAGGTGAATCTCTGTGAGTTCAAGGCCAACCTGGTCTACAAGAGTGAGTTCTAGGCCAGCTGGGGCTACAGGGAGACCCTGTCTCAAAAAAAAAAAAAAAAAAGATGAATGAATGTTAGCCATTTAGCATTCTACTGAGACAAAGGCTTTAAAAAGAATAATAGACAAATAGTGAACAATAGATTTTTCAAGTAATAAATCTCCTCATTCATATGCTTTAGTAAAATGGTAAAATTCTAACAAATGTATTTGTTTGGGGTAAATTTGCCAAAATTACAGGTCAAATATTCATGTTGGTTGCCCACCCCCACAGCAAGAAAGAAAGTTAAGGCTTTTTTTAATTTTAGGAGTTATCAAGGATTAACATTCTTGTTGACACCACATTTGAAATCCCAATGCATAAGAATGAAAAATGCTAACTAGAGATTTCAGCTAACTGACTCAAAAAACCTAACAGCAATTAAAAGGTCACTGACTGCAGACTCCTTGCAGCCCAGTGGCCCTTTCCAGTCTCCCTATTTTTTTCTTTCCCCTGAACAAATTTAACCTCCAACGGCAATTTATTGGCTACTGGACCCTAGGAAAATGAATACGAATATCTTAACACTACCACTGGTTGGGCAATATATTTCAACTTTGAAACTGCTCGGCAATTACACATTAATCCCCTCCGACTGAACAGAGGGTCCAGGAAGAAAGGATTGATCTCTTTTAATGATGAAACCCTGGCATTACAGTTTTATTTTTCACAACACAGTGCTGCTAAGAACCCCACTGTTATTATGAAAATTTCCCCAGCAAAGGAGCCCCATCGCATTACGTGTGCACCAATTCATCATAACGTGCCTCGCTCCTGCTCATCAACAAGTCTGAGTGATGAAAAGATCCAATATTATCCTGACAGTACTTCATGCGCATTCTCAATCACACATTATTACAGCATCCATATTAATTTTCAGTGACACGCGTCCTAGGCCTGTTCAAATTAGGCAAAGCAACGAGGGGGAGTTGATGAAATAGCAGCACAGCCACAGCTCATTGCATTCCAATTTGCATGCAAATGGTTTATCAGGAAAATTCCATTCCCAGCAACCAGCAAGTGAAAAACAACTGTGATCTACACTCAGGGCCACCATACAGAGCTTAATGAATCGCAGAGAGAGAAGGAAGTGACAGACCTATGAGAGGATCGATTTCCACTGGCAGCTGGTATGGCTGGTCTTGTACAGCACCTTGATGAGCTGGAATTCACAAAAGATTAAAAAAAAAAAAGCATTATTTTTCATATACTTAACTACATAAAAATGCATAAGTCAAACCTTATGTAGAACTCTTTCCAAGCCCCAAATCTCTCATGCACTTTTGTGAAATTTAAAGAACAAAAATCCAGGTGCTTTTATGGCTAGCTTATTAAACATTTATTTTAGATTAGTGCTGCTCTGAACATGTGCCATCAGCAGCGGCTCCAGTCCTGGGCCATAAGCTAGAGCAGATGCTTGACTGGCAGCCTCTGATGCTGCAACAAAACAAAATTAAGTGGTAAAGCATGCTGAAAACAAAATGTGACAACCATCTGCTGACTGTAGCAAATACTATTTTTTCGTTACTTCTTTAAAAGGCAGTTTTGAATGCTGCAGCACAAAGGATCCACAAAAACGCCAATTTATGATGGAGCAAGGGGGAGCTCCAAGTCAGGGGACATTTAGTGTTTCATCCATCACTTAAAATCAATCAATTGAAACTTGGACTAAAAAGAAAGAAAGCTATCCACAGATAAATGTTTTAGTTAAATGTATTTGGCTGAAATATCTTCTTAAAGATTGGATTGAGGGTTTTAGAAAAGTTTTATTAATATTTAATATTTCCAGGGTTTCAATTAGAAAAACTCTTGAGAAGCAAATGAGTTAGAAAAATCAATCCATACTAAGAATAGTTTGTTCCATTCTCAAAATGGCTTTAAAGATGCAGGCATTGTTATATTGGAATTGAAAAGAGGTCTTGTAAGCTATTTCTCTGCAAAAGATAGAAAGAGTTTGGGTAGAGGAGTGCTGCTGGCCAGCTCTGCAACCACTGCGTCATAAACCCTGAGAAAAGATGTTAGAACAGGTCACTTTTCCAGCCTCCTAGTTCTGAGTTAAATTGTAGGCCTCTTTCCAAATTCTCTTCCTCAAATGACTCTGCCCTTCACCTGCTCAGTATCTGCCTTTAGATGTGCAAGTATTCCCAGTACTGCTTGGATAATACTAAAGCTCTGCTTAGTAGCATTAGATATTGGGAAATATTTCTGACTGACCTTGCTAGTTAAAATAGAAATAGAGAACATTTGATGAGTTCACTTAATTATTTTCACACTATCAGGGGTAAGTTTTCTCTTAGTAAATGCCAGCTTTTCAAGGATGTCTGAGCCCATTAATATTGATAAAACCCTAGTGAGTACAATACTGGCAGGGCAGTAAAAAATATAGGTGAGTGTGTATAAGAAATTCGAGTAGCTGAAGCCACTGTGATATGCCCTGTTGCTTAAGAAGTCACCGATGCGCACAGAGAAGGCCAGGGGAAGATGCACTTAGTCTCTGGTCCACCCAGCAGTCACTGGCTTTCAGAAACACTGATGTCAGAATCCTTCTTTGCTTTGAGCTCTAAGATCATAGAAACGTAAAAACCAAATGGTTGGAGAAAAGGGCTTAAGGAGTTCAGTCGGCTTCCAACCCTACTTCTGCCATCTTGGGCTTCTGTGCCTCAGTTTCTTGGCTGGTAATACAGGGTGCGTGAGCTAAGTTGACCCATATAAACTTGCCATTGCCTGCCATTTGACTTATGAAAAGAAAAATCAAACATGGTTCAACCTAAACATAGAACCTGTACGCTCAAGTTATTAAGAAGATTGAGTTAGTGCCCTTGAGATGCATGAAATGATATTTAGAAAGTGGTCATGAACATTAGTTTCTGTTATTGTATTGCTGAGGAGGCTCTTCGAAGTCCTTTGAATGAGAGAGGACAATGTCTTGTTTTGTTTTGTAGTACTTGTGATTTAAACTAAGTCATTGCATGTGCTGCATCACTGAGCTACATCCACTAACCAAAAGCAGTTATTTTTTACTCAGGATACAGATATTACTTGATGAAATGACAGGAGCTAGCCTAATGAATAGACTACAGAAATCCGAGTTCTTAAAAAAAATCCTAAAATTTAAGAAAAACTGGTGGAATATGAATTTGACATTTACTAAGGAAAAACTGCTAGAGATTTCTTTTTCAAATCAAGGCACACTGACAGGCAAAGAGAATATGAAACAGGATGAAGGATCAGGGTTCTGTAAACAGATCTGAAATAAGGCACAAACATAATGGACTGGATGCTGAGTGTTTTTAGGTGTAGATGTAGCTCAGAACTGGAAGTCACATTCAAGCAGAACAACTTCCTGTGGTGAACTCCAATGTCATTCTTTGCAATTGTGGAGAGGTGCCGTGTCACACTGTGAAGGCAGTGTCTATGTGAAGGGTGGGAGAAACACTACTAATGATATATGTGGATATCGGCTCACTGAGAAGAACTGCAAAGACTCTGCAGAACTCCCCAGGCTCTTCTCTCCTAGGAGCAGATGTACCATAACCAGAACTCTAGAGGTGGAACCATGCCCTAAGTTACTTTATGTACTTGTACAAAACCTGGACATGAAGAGGACCCCTGCCTACCAAGAAGGGAAGAAAGCTTTTTAATTAGGGACAAGGGCTTATTCAAAAGGGAAATGTCAGGTGCTTAGTACTCAAGCCTTAAGGAGTAGTCGCATAACTAGGTACTCTTTGGCTCCTGCCAAGCTAAAGTTTCCAGTAACAAAAGGGTTAAGGGAGAGGGAATATAGAGTCAGCTTTTTAGTAATGAAAAGGTCTGTCTGTCCCCATGATGCTGTCACTTAGTTTAAAATGAAGTTCTTGAGCTCACAGTCACCCAGGAGAAGCATCATTTGTAATGTGGTCTTGGTGTCACACACATTGGTAAATCCTCTAGTGTATTTGACAGAACATACCACCACCATGTTCTTCCAATAAAGAGTCACAGAAATGAAAATTTAAACTTCTTAAAAGCATGTCACCTGCATACATATTCACCTTTGAGAGAAAAGTTCACTTAAGAAAAAGGAGCAAGATGGCCTAGTAAGTGCAGAGGCGGCGTTATTAAATACTTGCCTCAATCTCTCCTGACTCCATTCTTTTTCAGAAACCTGTTCTCTGATCAAATATTGGTGCTTCCACATAGATTTTATTTCCAATAGCCATTCAAATGGTTCTGTTTAATAAATTTTGACTCCACTTACAGATTCTTTTTGAAAGATTCCTTTTTGAGATTAGTCAGTATATCAGGTTTTGCTGACTGTCTTTTGCTTCATGCCAAAATCTCTTGCCTAAGGCCCTTCTTCAAGAAATTTTACCTCTACAACCATTTCAGGTTCAGGTGCCTTTATACATACTTCATAGATTTAATAATAAGCAGAACATTAAATTATTTCTACCTGTATCAACAGCTTGGGAGAAAGGCCAATTATCTCTAGGACTTCAACAGGTTTTCTAAGTTCTTAAAAATATTTTTAAAATTCCAGTGTATAAAACAATCTAGGTCCTAATATTCCTAGTCTAAGAGAAGCAATAATTCACTGAGGTGTAGTCAGAAAACTTGGCTTCCAACTCTGTCGCCGAGCAAGCACAAGCAATGATGAGTGCGGCTGCTCCCAAGCTCAGTGTCTTCACCAGTGAAGATGTGGACTACCCTAGATAAACTCTGATATCTCTTTCAACTTGGATGTTTGGGGTTCTAATGCTTAGTTCAGTCAACATGACTATTTAACACTCAATAGAAGAAGACAGTACTAACGGGAATGTAGTATTTGGGCTCTGTCATTTATATGTTTTGCAACCAATGCCGTGCACATGCACAAAGGGGTAAGGGCTTGGGGTGGGAACAGAATTAGTGGAATAGCATTTGCCTAGCTTGTATAAGGTCCTGGGTTCAATCACTAGCACTGCAAAAAAGCAAGAAAGGGTAAAGTTTCTGGCAGCACTAGACAATTTAAAATCTTTGTGATCCAAATGAATAAGTGGAAGGGGGCATCTGATAGATATATACATACCATTTATAGACAAAACATAGAGTAACAGTATATTAAAATACTGTGTTAGAAACAGAATACTGGGTATCTCCAAGTAAACATAAACCATCAGATGCCAAAAAATAGTTTACATTTTAGCATTTACACTAGATACTTCTGGTGGGACATCTTAAAACCTTTCAAACTATTTGCCATTTTGATTCAAGCTAATGCTTAAAGATTCAGGCATTTCTTACTCACCAGGAAGGCTGTGCCACTTGTTCACAGCAAAGAGCCTGTTAGCAGTGACAGTGATCACTGCGGGAGTTGCCAAACCTGGCTGGGTGTTGGCTGCCACATGGGTTACAGGAGAGTTGGAAGGGAACTTTAGGACCATGATGACATCCTGCTGGGCTTGGTCTGTGAACATCAACGGACTCTGCAGGAGGAGATACTGTTGAGTGGACAGACAAGAACCAAGTAAACAAGGAGAGGACAAAGAGAGAGTGTAGGAAAAAAATAAGATAACATTAACACAGGTTACAAGCTGAAGCATGGTGCTCAGAAAGGCTTATGAGATGGTGATTATAATTTCCTTTCTTTGCATGTGGCATTAGCTGATTTTTTTTCAGTACTGAGATTGAACCCTGGGCCTTGTACATCCCAAGCAAGTTCTCTAACACTGAGCTACAGTCCCAGCCCATGTTAAAAGTTTTAGTGATTGAAGTAGGATGTTTAACTAAAGCACTTCAAAAATCTATACATTTTATTGGCTCCTTACCTTGCTTACTGCCAAGAAACACTAAAAGATGATTCATTTACAGGCTACATAATCATTCTAGCTGTTGTCATGTGTCACATAGTAATCTTTTCAATTTAATACAAAAAGTAAATAAAATAAAAATAAAGAGAATGAAAATAGGTAACTGGCATAAAAGCCAGCTAAGGTAATTTCCAAAGATGATCAAAAGTAGTCATGAGTAGAATAAAGATTTCTGACAACTAAGACAGGACTAAAACAAATACAATTATAAACAACAGTTAGGGGGGATGCATATATTACTATGGTAGAGAATTTATGAATGTAATATGCAAACTTAATTATAAAGGTGCTTCAAAGCAATGCATAATTAAATGTACATGTAAAAACAATATATTTATATAGTACACCAAGCCATAAACACTGCCTATTGTAATGCAAATGTTAGTGTTTTCTGAGAGATAAAGAAAAATATCTAGATGCTGGTTAAAGAACAAACAATGAAAAACTAAAGCTCACGACTTTTGATTTGTCCTTCGAAAAGCAGAAAGTAATTGAAAAATGTTAAATGAAACATTGTCTGTTCTAATAACCAAGAATAAAATAAATCTTGAAGATTACCAAGGATTTGGATGATTCCAAAAACCCATATGTCATAATCCAAGACATACCTAACAGTACTCTGATTTATTGGCCCTTTTCTCCTTTGTGGTCGCCTGCTATCATGCAGTAATTGCACTGTGCATTTTCAGCAATTCTCTCCTACCATGTCTATTTTCTAATAGCTGATTGGTATCATTCAGAATTGAAACACTTTGATGAAATGCTTTTGGCTGCTTTCCTTCTGTAATATTTCAAAATACCAGGTATATGTAAATGTGGAGTCATATATATTTAACACATTTATTCAGAACTGCTAATAAAAAATTAAATACATTTGCATTTTTATTATCAGTCCTTTTAAAAAAGTTATTAAGAGTACTTAGAAAAACATATTGCACTAAGAATTCCTATTTGCACTCTTTGCATAAAGGTGTAAATAAAGGCAACTAATAAGCTACCCAGACACCCTCTGAGCAAGTGGCTAAAAGCCAATCAATATTATGAGTTAATCCTCCCTGGATGCTCATTCAATTAAAGGTGTCAGTAATGCCTCATCTGATGTGGCCTCAATTAAATCCAACTATCTGATGGTGTGAAAACACAGGGGGATACAGCAACAGCAGCAAAACCAGACAAATAGGCAGCCTTCGTGTGCCTGCTAATTACTACACCTGGTGTATATTATGGCTCATGCACTTAACGCAGCACGAGGTGGCTTTAATTTCTGCTGTGTTCCTGTGTGTGTGTGTGTGTGGTGGGGTGCACTAGTAGTTGATGGGGAACTCATCTGAATCTTAGTAAAAACAATTAGCAAAAAGTGGGTCCTTAATTTTTAAAACCTGATACCAGTGATTTTTGTCATACAAAGATCCACGTATATGGGTTTTTTTTTTTTGGTCTTTTCGAGACAGGGTCTCCCTGTAGCCCAGCTGTCCTGGAACTCGCTATGTAGACCAGACTGGCCTTGAACTCACAAAGATCCGCCTGCCTCTGCTTCCCAAGTGCTAGGATTAAAGGCGTGCGCCACCACGCCCAGCTCTCNTTTTTTTGGTAAAGATCCACGTATATGGGTTTTAAGAAATTCTGTGAAGTCAGGTTAAAAAAAAACAGAGAGAAGCAAGAACCAATAACAAACAATGTCTTATAAGCAAGCTTAAAGAAATCCTAGGAAAAGGAAATAAACACCATTTCAGAGTTCCAAACCTTATTTTTCAACTATATAGTTTTTAAATATTTACTAGTCATTTTATAAACTCTGAGAAAATCAGAGTACAACATAATAATAAAGACTCCCTGAAAGGAGGTTCCTACATTTTTCTGAGCTTAGCAGCTCATATTATAATATAATTAGGCTTAAATAGAGTAATTAAAATGTCTATGCTTTCAAAAAATGAAAAAACCAATATTTAATGTGTAAGAAGAATGTCTTGTTTGCGCAGTGACTAGAGCATCAACGTTTGGCCACTTTGTACAGCAATCAGCAGACACCACATCCAGAAGTGTCCACTGCAGCAACCAACTGTCCCTCCACTTAGCTCCTCATGAGACTGCCAGGAATTCTGGGGAGCTCCATTACATCCTAGGAAGAAGGAAGAGCATGCTCCGCCCACCTGGGCAGGCCTGTTCCACAGCTGTAGATGAGCTGAGAACTAGCGTAACAGGGGTGGGAGAAACAAGCCCTCTTGTAATCCTGGAGGCTTCTGCCGGCTACTCTGAATGAACGTAGGAAACTGCTGGACAAACCTCACTGAGCTTTCCCAGATTAACTGTGTGCTTGCTGAGAACGCTGGTTTCTTTTTTTTTTTTTAAATATGCCTTTCTTTGCCATTTATTTATGGACCAGATGAAAAAATGGCATTTGTCCAGGTCTGAAAAGGAGTTCAGATATTTAATACGGAGGATAAAGATAATGAGAGCCTCCCAGCCTTTGCAAGCATGTACCTTCCCAGCCCTTCCACCTCCTGATCTGCCTCCAAGAGCCAATAATCTTTTGCCAGCAGGAAGCCTGGGCAGTGCAAACTGGTGCCCTGGCCCAGGAGCCATGTCAATGGAGCAAAGGAGATGCTTCTACCACCAGCACCCGGCAGCCTGAGTCCCATCAACAAGCTGTTACTAACACTAATTCAGGCATCCTATGTTTATAGCATTATCATCCACTCTTCTTCCTAGACATTCATTCTTTGTGTATTTCACCTATTAGAGTCACCTTTCATCTTCATTTAGATTTGACTTCACTGGCTTAAAAACACATAGGGAGCTAGGCATGGTGGCGCACGCCTTTAATCCTAGCACTCGGGAGGCAGAGGCAGGCGGATCTTTCTGAGTTCAAGGCCAGCCTGGTCTACAGAGTGAGTTCCAGGACAACTGGGGCCACAGGGAGACCCTGTCTCAAAAAAAAAAAAAAAAAAAAATAGGGAAAAAGGTGATACAGATAAATGTTAAAATGGTTGTAGTTGGGGCTGGCGAGATGGCTCAGCAGTTAAGAATACTTACTGCTCTTCCAGAGGACCCATATCAGGTATTTCCCAACTGCCTGTAACTCCACTGCCAGGGGATCTGACACCCTCTTCTGGCCTCTTCAAGCATTGCATGCATGTGGTACACTTATACACATGTAGGCAAAACACTAATACATAAACTAAAAATACATAAATAAAAATTTTTAAAATGTTTGTAGTTTATTATGGCCAGTTCATATTACTAGAGAAAGCAGAGGAAAAGCCTTGGAGGAAGAAAAAGGGAGACAGGAAAAAAGAAAAAGACATAGAGGTAAAGGTAGAGCGGGAAGATAAGGGGGACAAACCAGCCAACCCCGGGCTGGCGGGCCTCGGAGCTGCTTGCTTTTCTTTCCTATCACCTGTTACAAAGCTGCCATCTCTAAGCCACAGCACAGAATTCGAAATGTTCATTTTTATTTTAGTGTCCTGTGTCATATAGTGTCTGTCGAGGCTAGAAGAGGTCAGGGATTCCTCAGAACTGGAGTTATGGATGGTTGTTAGCTGCCAGTGGGAAGTGAACCTGGGTCCTCTGCAAGAGTAGCCAGTGTTCTTAACTAATGAGCCATCTCTTCAGCCCTAAAAGTATGGAATCTGAATTTATCATAAGCTGTTCATAAGATTCATGAACAAATTTCTATTTTCTTTTCTTAATCTAAAACAGTAATGAGCAAACTATTTTATGAGGGACATTCAAGAAAAAAACTTATAATACCTATGTCTATTTAAAAAATATTTTCATGGCTGGGTGTGGTGGTACATGCCTTTAATCCCAGCACTTGGGAGGCAGAGGCAGGCAGATCTCTCTGAGTTCAAGGCCAGTCTGGTCTACATAGTGAGTTCCAGGACAGCTGGGGCTATCCTATCTCAAAAAAGACCAAAAAAAAAAATTTTTTTTTTCATCAAGCAAATCAGTTTGTTGCTTTGTCAAAAAATAGTTTTTGCTTCCTCATTAAAGACTTTACCTTCAGGGCTGGAGAGATGGCTCAGTGATTAAGACCGTCAAGTGCTCTTGTAGAGGACCCAGGTTCGATTCCCAGCACCCACATGACAGCTAAGAACCATCTTTAAGCTGGTGTGGTGGCGCACACCTTTAATCCTAGCACTCAGGAGGCAAAAGCAGGTGGATCTCTGTGAGTTCAAGGCCAACCTGGTCTACAGAGTGAGTTCCAAGACAGCTGGGGCTACAGGGAGACCCTGTCTCAAAAAGACAAAAAAAAAGACTTTACCTTCAAATTTCAGGAGCTGTCTAAGTAGAACAGCCATATTACCTTGCTGTTCAAGTCCTGATTCTGGACTGGCTTTTGACTTGCTCTGACCAATGCAATGTGCCAGATATAATGTTGAGTTCAAAAGCAGAGCTCAGTAAGTCGTGCCAGCTGTGTCTTCAGACACTGACCCAACATGGGAGTGGCCTGTTCCATCCTAAGGACAACAGAGATGAAAGGCCACACAGAAAGAGACGCCTAACCACCTTAGGCCACCCTCAGGAGTGAACCAGTGTGTAAAGACTAGAAGAGATACTCATCAGAAACAAGATCTAGCTTTGCTGAAGCCACCAGGCTGCTGAATTATCTATCATTCCTTCCTGTCCTTTCATGTCTGTGACTTTCAGTAATGATACCCTATGCATCATAATTAGTTTAAAATTTTTCAATGCCAGGCGTGGTGGTGCATGCCTTTAGTCCCAGCATTCGGGAGGCAGAGACAAGTGGATCTCTGTGAGTTCAAGACCAGCCTGGTCTACATAGAGAGTTCCAGGACAACTGGAGCCACAGGGAGACCTTATCTCAAAAAGACAAAAAAAAAAATAAAAATAAAAAATAAAAATAAAACTGGAAAATACAGTGGAATGTTAAGCATTAACACAACAGCAAAATGAATCTAGAAACACAAGATCAAACCAGAAGATAGTTCAGTCCTCGGTGTAGAGTCCTTTATTCTACAATGAAGAGACATGACAACTGTGGATCTGTGGATCTCGCAACGGGAAATGTGAGCTGATGAAATGCGGGAGCATTGGACTAGGTTGAGTTTCTCGAAGACTCCAGGGGAGATGTGATGGCATTCGCCAGCTGTGAGCAAGCTGACAGTGTGTGAAAACAGCAGGCCCAGGTGTGGCGGGAAAGCCCAAGCACAGTGAAAAGAATGGTGTACCAAGCATGACCTGAAAGAGGGCAGAGAGGAGCTAGCTGGCAAACAGCACTCACCGCTTGCATGGCAGAGCCTCTGGGAGGATGGGGCTCTATGAGCAGCTGAGATGGCGTCTGTCCAAAACTTCGGATTTGAGCTTCAACAGCCTGAAAAAGGCATGGACAAGTATGAAGGTTAAGAGGTGCTAATTACAGGCACTAGAACCACAACTGCCACCCGAAAATGTCATTTCATACTTCTGGCTTGTTTCAGGTGGAAAGTCAACCTGTTTCCACAGGGGGCCTTATGCACCTGGCCGGGGTACTGAGGATGAGGTCACCCTAAAGTACTGTGGAAGCCATTCTCATAAAAAGGCAACCCTCTTGTCTTGCTCAGTGATGTGAAGCAGAACGTAGCAATTACAGCTGGGGAGCATCTTGGCTTCACTCTGCTTTCTTGCTTTCCGTTTTCCCGACTGCATCACCCTGATGAGGAGTGGCTAATGTTTCACAGGTATCTAGGAAAACTTGCTGCTGCTTTGATTCTAGGCTCCGTTTCATCCTGCGGAGTAGAAAGGAGGGCAAAAAACCCAAACCCAACCTATGAAAATGGCTTGATACTGTGCTACTTTTGCCATAGGAAAGTCATTATTGTCAACAGTCTCTTTGAACCTTGGAGGCTAAACAACAAAGAAAAAGCCATATGCTGTGTCCCAGCATGAGACGGTTCAGCTAGGACTGAGCAGGGCGACAGCAGGGCAGCATGTCTGGACACCCTTTGGGGAAGGTGTGTGTCATTTGCAAAATGCACATTCTTATTACGTTCTTATTGTCTACTTGGCACATGTGCCTGCTTCCTGGCCTCTTCATCATGGGGGAACGCTCGTGCCCAATGCTAGAGCAAGATAATGAGGACTTATTCATTTATGCACTCAGGGATCAGGATATATGTATACAGTTCTATTAGGCCTCCCTTCCTTCTCTGTCCCTCCTTCCTCCCTCCATCCCTCTGTCCCTCTCTCCCTTCCTTCTTCCTTCTATCCCCTCCTTCCTCCTTCCCTCCCTCTCTCCTCTCCTTCCTTCCTTTCTTTCAGCAAGGTCTCACTAAGTTAGCCCAGGCTGGCTTTGAATTCATGATCCTTTTGCTTCAGCCTCCCAAGTGCTGGGATCACAGGTATGTACAATACACATACCTACACCCAACCTCTGTTTGGGTCTTACTGTTTTTGCTCTTGACACTCCTACACAAGAAGGGTGAATGTATTTGGAAGGTTGAGTAACACTTTGATATAATCTGTGCAGTACTTTAAGGTAATTTCATAACTTGCAGAAGCAGAAAGGACAAGAAAACATCTCTAGAAGAACTAAGTGGAGTGGTGGAGCCAGGGAGGGCCAGGTTCAAATCCTGCAACCATACCATTTACTAACAATGTGATCTAATATATTTCCTAGGTTTCAATGTTCTCTTCTATAAATTATCAGCAATAATAGATTAAATGATAATTATATAAAAAGCAAGGCAAATTTCTTTGCATAAATTAGAACTTCAGCATGCAGATATTCCCTGAGGGCAGCTAACAACTACTTCATATTTATTTTTTCCTAGGAACTTTTCTAAGTCATTAATTATGTTATACCATTTTTCTCTAAGCTTTATCATATCAATACCTTATTGTCCCTGTCTGTAGATAAGGAAGCCAAAACAAAGAACTTGGATGCAACTTAAGGTAATTAAAGGACACACTAAAAATCTGCCACTAAGCAGCTGGACTCGAGAGTTCAACTTGTCAATGGGCTGTGTGCCAGGCACAAGTAACAAAGCTGAGCAGCAGAAAACGGGAGGATGCAGGCGAATGGGTGAGTTTACAAAGTGTGGTGCACGCCTTTAGTCCCAGCACTCGGGAGGCAGAGGCAGGTGGATCTTTGTGTGTTCAAGGCCAGTCTGGGTCTACAGAGTGAGTTCAGGACAGCTGGGGCTACAGGGAGACCCTGTCTCAAAAAGACCAGGAAAAAAAAAATCTTAACAAAGAAAAAAAAACTTAAAATCACATTACCAAAATAATTGCAAAGAAATTTCATAGTGCTCTAAGGAAGCTCTGACTGTGCTGGGCTGCATTCATCCTAAGGAAGCTCTGACCCAGCTGAGCTGCATTCATTCTAAGGAAGTCCTGACCGTGCTGGGCTGCATTCATCCTAAGGAAGCTCTGACCATGCTGGGCTGCATTCATCCTAAGGAAGCTCTGACCCTGCTGGGCTGAATTCATCCTAAGGAAGCTCTGACCGTGCTGGGCTGCATTCATCCTAAGGAAGCTCTGACTGTGCTGGGCTGCATTCATCCTAAGGAAGCTCTGACCGTGCTGGGCTGCATTCATCCTAAGGAAGTCCTGACTGTGCTGGGCTGCATTCATCCTAAGGAAGCTCTGACCGTGCTGGGCTGCATTCATCCTATGGAAGTCCTGACTGTGCTGGGCTGCATTCATCCTATGGAAGTCCTGACTGTGCTGGGCTGCATTCATCCTAAGGAAGTCCTGACTGTGCTGGGCTGCATTCATCCTAAGGAAGCTCTGACCGTGCTGGGCTGCATTCATCCTATGGAAGTCCTGACTGTGCTGGGCTGCATTCATCCTATGGAAGTCCTGACTGTGCTGGGCTGCATTCATCCTATGGAAGTCCTGACTGTGCTGGGCTGCATTCATCCTATGGAAGTCCTGACTGTGCTGGGCTGCATTCATCCTATGGAAGTCCTGACTGTGCTGGGCTGCATTCATCCTATGGAAGTCCTGACTGTGCTGGGCTGCATTCATCCTATGGAAGTCCTGACTGTGCTGGGCTGCATTCATCCTATGGAAGTCCTGACTGTGCTGGGCTGCATTCATCCTATGGAAGTCCTGACTGTGCTGGGCTGCATTCATCCTATGGAAGTCCTGACTGTGCTGGGCTGCATTCATCCTAAGGAAGTCCTGACTGTGCTGGGCTGCATTCATCCTAAGGAAGCTCTGACCGTGCTGGGCTGCATTCATCCTATGGAAGTCCTGACTGTGCTGGGCTGCATTCATCCTATGGAAGTCCTGACTGTGCTGGGCTGCATTCATCCTAAGGAAGTCCTGACTGTGCTGGGCTGCATTCATCCTAAGGAAGTCCTGACTGTGCTGGGCTGCATTCATCCTAAGGAAGTCCTGACTGTGCTGGGCTGCATTCATCCTAAGGAAGCTCTGACCGTGCTGGGCTGCATTCATCCTATGGAAGTCCTGACTGTGCTGGGCTGCATTCATCCTAAGGAAGTCCTGACTGTGCTGGGCTGCATTCATCCTAAGGAAGTCCTGACTGTGCTGGGCTGCATTCATCCTAAGGAAGTCCTGACTGTGCTGGGCTGCATTCATCCTAAGGAAGTCCTGACTGTGCTGGGCTGCATTCATCCTAAGGAAGTCCTGACTCTGCTGGGCTGCATTCATCCTAAGGAAGCTCTGACCGTGCTGGGCTGCATTCATCCTATGGAAGTCCTGACTGTGCTGGGCTGCATTCATCCTAAGGAAGTCCTGACCGTGCTGGGCTGCATTCATCCTAAGGAAGCTCTGACCGTGCTGGGCTGCATTCATTCTAAGGAAGCTCTGACTGTGCTGGGCTGCATTCATTCTAAGGAAGTCCTGACTCTGCTGGGCTGCATTCATCCTAAGGAAGCTCTGACCATGCTGGGCTGCATTCATCCTATGGAAGTCCTGACTGTGCTGGGCTGCATTCATCCTAAGGAAGTCCTGACCGTGCTGGGCTGCATTCATCCTATGGAAGTCCTGACTGTGCTGGGCTGCATTCATCCTATGGAAGTCCTGACTGTGCTGGGCTGCATTCATCCTAAGGAAGTCCTGACTGTGCTGGGCTGCATTCATCCTATGGAAGTCCTGACTGTGCTGGGCTGCATTCATCCTAAGGAAGTCCTGACTGTGCTGGGCTGCATTCATCCTAAGGAAGTTCTGACTGTGCTGGGCTGCATTCATCCTAAGGAAGTCCTGACTGTGCTGGGCTGCATTCATCCTAAGGAAGTCCTGACTGTGCTGGGCTGCATTCATCCTAAGGAAGTCCTGACTGTGCTGGGCTGCATTCATCCTAAGGAAGCTCTGACTGTGCTGGGCTGCATTCATCCTAAGGAAGTCCTGACCGTGCTGGGCTGCATTCATCCTAAGGAAGCTCTGACTGTGCTGGGCTGCATTCATCCTAAAGAAGTCCTGACTCTGTGCCAGGCTGCATTCATCCTAAGGAAGTCCTGACTGTGCTGGGATGCATTCATTCTAAGGAAGTCCTGACTCTGTGCCGGGCTGCATTCAGAGCTGTCCCTAGCTCCCTACGGCCACAGGCTAGACATGTCTGAGAGTGACAGGCTGGCCCTAGGCTTTAGTAACAAGAAAAAGTGCCAACAGGAAGTCAGGAAAAGGGACAAGGATGATTTTCAGTACATTTAAAATAGTTTTGGATTGAGTGAAATAAATTGATTATAAAACCTCACAGACAATTCTGAGAAAAACGTCACAGACAATCCTGAGAAGGAACTCAGAACATGGCTACCAAAGCCTAATGGAGCCCTGAGGAGCAGGAGCCCCGCTATCGTATGATATGCAGACTTAGAGGCAGTGTGGAGGAGGCCATCAGCGCCCTTCCTGTGCTGCCCTCTGTGGCTCTTGCCTGGCATCCCAGGCTTTTGCTCTATTAAGTGATACTCTGTTTTGATCCCCAACACTACAGAAACAAAGGATAATGCATAGGGAGTGTTCCGTACAATACCGAGCACATGCACAGCTACCAAATGCTAAATCAAATGGTGAATTGTTCAGTTTGGGATTCAGTATGATGCCCACTCAACACAGTTAAAACACAGAAGAAGGAAGAAGGCAGAGAAGGGGCAGATGGAGGGTAGGTAGGAGAGAAAGCAGTGGAGAGAGATGAAGGAGCATGTAAAGAGAGCAGGACCCTGGTGGGTGACACTGTCAACTTTACAGGATCTAGAATCACCTAGGAGGCAAGCCTCCCACCACACCCAAGAGGGGCTGTCTGATAGGGTTAGCCTCCAGGCTTATCTGTGAAGGATGATTCTGATTGAATTAACTGAAGCAGAAAGCCCCAACCTAAAAGTAGGCAGCATCATTGCCTGGGCTTGGTTCTGGACTGCATAAAAAAGAGAAGGCAAGTGAGCAGAAGCATTTGTTGCGCTCTGCTTCTTTTCTTTTTTAAGATTTATTTTTTTATTTTATTTTATTTACTTATTTATTTATTTTCAAGACAGGGTCTCCCTTTAGTCCCAGCTGGCCTGGAGCTCGCTGTATAGACCGGGCTGGCCTTGAACTCACATAGATCCACCTGCCTCTGCCTCCCGAGTGCTGGGATTAAAGGCATGGGCAACCATGCCTGGCACTAAAGAGGGTTCTTAGCCACCACGTGGATGCTGGGAATTGAACCCAGGTCCTCTGCAAGAGCAGTCAGTGCTCTTAACCACTGAGCCATCTCTCCAGACCGATGCTCTGCTTCTTGACTGCAGATGCAACGCCTCATCATCCCCGGGCCATTCCTTCCCATCAGGATGGAACACACCCTTGAACTGTGAGCCAAAGCAAGCCCTTTCTCCCTTAAGTGCTTTCACCAAGGTATTTTATCACAGCCACAGGAAAAGTAACTAAGACAATGGCCAACAATGCTGATGACCACAGAGAAACTCAGTATCGCCACCTAAAAGCATACGCATCTTCAGTAGATACAATCTCACATAGCTGGTCTGCATACAGCACACAATATTTATACTTCATACTGTTTTGAAATGAAAGGGATATGGAGGCAAGAGCATAGTTCAGTCACAGAACATGTATTTAGTAAGTATGAGGCTCTGGGTTCAGCCCTGGGACCCTCCACACCCTCACACCCTCCACACACTCACACCCTCCACACACACCCTCCACACACTCACACCCTCCACCACACCCACACCCACATCCACAAGAAAAAACAAAAAGGAAAAAAAGCAAGAAAATACAGAAAAAGATATGATTGGTAAGATAACTTTAAAAACTCCAATTTTTGCTGGGTGTGGTGGCACATGCCTTTAATCCCAGGCGTGATCTACATAGCAAGTTCCAGGCTAGCTGGGGTGACAGGGAGACCCTGTCTCAAAGACACACACACACACACACACACACACACACACACACACTTTAAGTCCCAGCTGTCCTGGAACTCACTCCGTAGACCAGGCTGGCCTTGAACTCACAGAGATCCACCTGCCTCTGCCTCCCAAGCGCTAGGATTAAAGGTGTGGCCACCACGCCAGGCTAAAAGTTCTTTTTGTTTGCTTGTTTCTTAAGACAGTCTTGAAGAGACCAGCCCAAGCTGGTCTCCAAATCACAGTCTTCCTGTCTCAGCATCCCAAATGCTGGGATTATAGGTGCTTTTTTATTTATTATTTTTTATGTGTATGAATGTACTGTCTGCATGTAGGTTTGTGCACCCATATCGTGTAATGCCATGGAGGTCAGAAGAGGGTGTCGGATTCCCCTGGAACTGGAGTTAAAGATGGTTCTTAGCTGCCATGTGGGTGCTGGGAATCAAACCCGGGTCCTCTGCAAGAGCAATCAGTGCTCTTAACCACTGAGCCATCTCTCCAGCTACAATTCTTGCTTTTAAAATTCCATTTTAATACTACTAGCACACTATTGATCACTTTGAGGAAAAGCCTGTGAGAAATACTCTTCATTGTCAGTAACTTAGAATCACCATAGAGGAGCACGTCTCCACCTCCATGTGTCTGTCAGGCACTTCCGAAGAGGCTTAACTGGGCAGAGAAGGCCCACCCTAAATGCACAGAACCATTCTGGGCTTCCAGGTTTTGGACTGAATGAAAAGCAGAACAGGAGAAAGTGAGTTGAACAGCAGAGTTCATCTTCCTCTGCTTCCTGACTGTAGACACAATGTGACTACCCGCCTTATAATTCTTGCCTGTGCCACTAGAGCTGTTCCTGCTGTTATGCATCCTCCATCATGACAGACTATATACTCAAACTTCTGACCCCAATAAACCTTTCTTTCAAGTTGCTTTTGCTAGGCATTTTGTCACAGCAACAAGAGAAGTAAATAACATAGCTTGTTTTAAGTTGTGTAATATACTGTGATTATCCTATCTCAATAACAGGTTAAGTAATAATCAGTTTTCTTTCCAAGTCCTCGAGACACCTAAAAAGGCTGTAGCAGTCTTAGATCCCAGTGCTTTACTTCTTGAACCTTGAGATATTGGTAATAAAAAGCACAATGGAAAGTGTTTTTTCAAGTGTGAAAATCACAGGAAAATACTGTAAGATAATGACTACCAACTTTAAGATTTATAGTCACATTCTGCATCAGTGGCCAAGTTTAGACTCTGCTCATTATTTTAAAATTCATCGGCCACTCATCGCATCCTCTGCAGCAGTTACCTGTGTCAGCCAAAACTGTTTCTTCACAGGCTGGAGAGATGGCTCAGCAGTTAAGAGCACTGACTTCTCTTGCAGAGGACCCGGGTTTGATTCCCAGCACCCACACAATGGCAAGGAACCATCTTTAAGCTGGGCATGGTGGCGTATGCCTTTAATCCTAGCACTAGGGAGGCAAAGACAGGCGGATCTCTGTGAGTTCAAGGCCAGCCTGGTCTACAGAGTGAGCTCTAGGCTATCTGGGGCTATAGGGAGACCCAGTGAGCTGTGCCCTCTAGAAAGTGCCCCCATGCCTTTTCCTCCTGTGTGTCATATGCTCAGCTAGCACTCACGATAACTGTGCTGTCACTTGGAGAAGTTCCTTTGCTCTAGCACTCCTCAGCCAGTAGTATGAGCTCTTTGACTTTATGTTCAGAATCTCACTAACACTTTCAAATGTCACCCCTTCCTTGTCTTTCACATATAATCAGTGGGGCTCAGTTGTTTCTGTGTAGTTTCTCAGTCGCCATTACTTTCCGAATCCTGGTCTCTTATATTGCCTTCTGCTCAGTTTCTTCCTTCAGTGTGCCCCACAGAACTAAGTTTCTCAAACTCTCCTTTGTGCAGCATTCCTGTGGCCAGTGTCATCAATGGTCCCTAGTGTGTTACAGGTGAAGGAAGGTCTAGTGCCAAACAAGGAAGATTTTCTTACCTAATACTTATTTCCTCAACCTATTTCCTTACCTAAGCATTCCTTTTCAGTCAAGCTCCTTTTCTTCCATGCATATAAAAGCCATTCTGTCTTACATTTTTTTCTCATGCCACAGCCTCTCCTAGAATGGTCATGCTTCCCTCTCCTTAGAAAATCCCACTTGAGTTTCACCTCACTGCTGTATCTCCTAGATCACACTGCCTGTTCATACTTCTGATACAGCATGTGCTTGATATAGGCTTCCTGGTAACATTAGCTTTTGACAAGGGATATCTTCTGCCTCTTCAAGTGCAGGGAAAGGATCAGAGTATTTCATTAGTCCACAGTAGGTAGAACAGAACCTCCCACACAGCACTCATGCAACAAAAAGATTTCCTGAGAGCCAGTTACACAGCAAGTTAGCCCAGGCTACCCTGATTTACCTAGGGTTCTGTAGATAAAACCACACTTGAGATAGGGGGCTAGTTCTTGATGAGGACAACATCACAAGCATGCAGGGAAAGATGATGAGTGTTACTTGACCAAATGAGTCTCTCTGGGAAGAGCTGAAAGATGTCACTGAAGCAGCCCCAAGCATCTTGAGAAGCATGAGAGCACTCGGTGTCTCTCTATAGCAGTGTCTGCTACGGCCCAGTGAGAAGTCTCGGGGGGTATGCATGATTTGAAAAGGCCCCTCAGGTAAATCTGTTTACAGCCTTCTTTCACTTTTCCAGGTAATCCTCTGAACAAACTAACAGATATTATAGGGACTATAACTGAGGTTTGAGATTGCAGGAAAAGTACATCTATTTTAGGCCTTCATACAGTTCAAGAGGGTAGCTTGACAGTACCAAGTGCCTAACCTACTTCAACAAACCCATCTTCATCTACAGAGCTTTATTCTCAATGATCCTTCTCAAAATTTGTTATGTAAAATTCTTATTATGGAACATGTTAATGAATCCCTGCCTACCTGTGATAATCAATATCTTTAGCCTGAAGTTATCTCAAAAGGTGTCAGTCTAAGCAATGACCCAAACATATGCATTGAAAATTAAGACCATATTCCTGTGGGCATTTTAACTTTTGACCTTTATGTAAGACTTTATTGAAAATAAAGTCCGAATTTCAGCACCTGCTGGCAGCCCACGTGTTTTCTGGAGGTTGAACACATCTCAACCAGTAAAATGTTCAGTTCTAACGTCTCTGATTATGTGACTTCTTTAATTGAAATCCTTCCATCCACATTCCTGATCATTAAGTGGTGCCACAGCCCCAGATGGACATGCAGACCATGGAAGCAGACAGATTTGGTTCAGATCTCAGCACTCACATATTAGCTGGGTGACGTGGGGCAAGCTCTCAATCCTGTGCCTTAATTTCCTCATCTAAAAACTGTGGTATTAATCCTGGGTATTTTCCTGTAGTTTTGTAAGGATTACATGAGATAATATATGAATATGAGTAGTGGGCATAGTGAGCTATGTGCTGGGTTATACTGCTTTTAAATCCTCACATACTTTCTGTTCTTGTTTTTTCCATTTCCTTTCTCTGTGGAGTTCACCTCTTCTCATTCTGTAGGGCTGACTCAGATTTCTCTGGCTTTTCTGAGTCCTTTCCTGACCTCATCTAGACAACTCTGGTCCTTCTTTTACTGCTCTTGGGGCACTGTGCACCAATTTGCTCATCTACCACCTATTTATCTAATTATGGATTGATGTCTTGTGTACTTTTTTGTCTTATTGTGTATATCATTAGTCCTCTTAAGAACAAAGACCACCAGCCGGGCGTGGTGGCGCATGCTTTAATCCTAACACTTGGGAGGCAGAGGCAGGCAGATCTTTGTGAGTTCAAGGCCAGCCTGGTCTACATAGTGAGTTCCAGGACAGCCGGAGCTACAGGGAGACCCTGCCTCAAAAAGACAAAAAAAAAAAAAAAAAAAAGAGAACACAGACCTTCAAGTATTTCTATGCTTCTGGGGCTGTGCACACACAGCAAGTGCTCAAGGAATGTTTACTGAGAATGGTCAGAGACATCACCTGAATTAAGCAGGGACACTGCTAGAAGACCCACCATGACCACCTGCACAGGGCAGTCTGGAATTAAGTAAGTAAAACACTCAACTAAACATTTCTATCAAAAGCTTGCTTTATTATTTAACATTCTTATTCATCAATTCCCAGTTATTTCAGTAAAAAGCCCATTTCTTTCTACAATAAAACCTGAATCCATCAAGTAGCATCCTAGATGTTCACATATATAGTAATAAAAAGACCTTGCAAATAATCAATATAGTCTAGTAAAGCCACATATTTATATTTTATAAACAGAATCTCAAATATTACCTAGAGAATTAATTAATGAATCTCTAAATGACAATATTATGAAGTGATGCTCAACAAGCTGATAATGTAGTATTTGGCTTTTGCCTAAGACTAAGTTAAGTTCTCTGAACCAGGCTTTTTAAAAAATTTTTTATTTATTTTTGTATGTGTATGAGTGTACTGTCTGCATGTAGGTTTGTGCACCTGTGTCGTGCAATGCCGTGGAGGTCAGAAAAGGGTGTCAGATTCGCCTGGAACTGGAGTTCTCCTGGAATTGGAGTTACAGACGGTTCTTAACCGCCATGTGGGTGCTGGGGATCTTAACCGCTAGGCTATCTCTCTAGCCCCTCTGAACCAGTTTTTTTAATCTAACTAAAGAAACATGTTAACTCAGAACACCACTCAGTAACCAACAATAAATGTAAAATTTTATTTTAAGGGAGGGGCTAAGATAAAAATAATTTGAATATATGGCTGCAGTCAACACATATACTGCTTGTTTAAAGCACACAACTCTGAAACTGCATTTTATTTCTTATATTACTTGCATCTAAAAGGACTATAAAGTTGGTAAAGGGCAATAGAAACTAAATAATTCACAAAGAAAAATATTTAAAAAACAAAGAAAAATATTAAAATGTTTATTAAATATTAAAATAAAAAATGTTAAAAATTTCTGACTTTGCTAAAATTAGGTTCTAGGAAGCTGCTTTATGATTCTAGTCTACCTTACTATCAAGAAATGTCACTGGGGGTGGTGGTGCATGCCTTTAGTCCCAGCACGCCAGAGGCAGAGGCAGGCAGATCTCTGAGCTCAAGGCCAGCCTGGTCTACAGAGCAAGCTCCAAGCCAGCTGGGACTAAAGGAAGACCCTGTCTCAAAAATACCCTCATCCAAAAAACGAAATGTTTCATGAGACTCTGTAGTTTATATTTATTTCTTCTTAGTACCGCAGTCACAGAAGGACCATCAACTGACTTCTGCCCGGGGCACAGGATCACACTACTTGAACTGACTTCTGCCCGGGGCACAGCATCACACTACTTGAACTGACTTCCGTCCAGGGGCACAGCATCACACTACTTGAACTGACTTCCATCCAGGGGCACAGGATCACACTACTTGAACTGACTTCCATCAAGGGGTGCAGCATCACACTACTTGAACTGACTTCTTCCCGGGGCACAGGATCACACTACTTGAACTGACTTCTGCCCGGGGCACAGCATCACACTACTTGAACTGACTTCTGCCCAGGGCACAGCATCACACTACTTGAACTGACTTCTGCCCAGGGCACAGCATCACGCTACTTGAACTGACTTCTGCCTGGGGCACAGGATCACGCTACTTGAACTGACTTCCATCCAGGGGCGCAGCATCACACTACTTGAACTGACTTCTGCCCGGGGCACAGGATCACGCTACTTGAACTGACTTCTGCCCGGGGCACAGGATCACACTACTTGAACTGACTTCTGCCCGGGGCACAGGATCACACTACTTGAACTGACTTCTGCCCGGGGCACAGGATCACACTACTTGAACTGACTTCCATCCAGGGGCGCAGCATCACATTACTTGAACTGACTTCCATCCAGGGGCGCAGCATCACACTACTTGAACTGACTTCTGCCCAGGGCACAGGATCACATTAGTTGAACTGACTTCTGCCCGGGGCACAGCATCACACTACTTGAACCAAGCTTCTCTCTTTGAACTCAAACTGGAAAACCTTGCTGAGAATGGCAGGGTTACACTCCACCTCTGACTGGCTAGCTGAGGAGCCTCAGTGCCCTCTGGAGCCACAGCTAAAATTCTAGTTTTGATATCCCAGAAACGGGAGTCCAATAATAATGAAGTCATTCTATGCTTAAGTTTGTACTTCAAAATCTCAACAACATTAACTGCAAAGGGCAAAAGAGGGTCTGTAACAAGGACCTAACAAAAAACAAGATGAAAATCCCCAAAGAGGAAATTATCTCGATAATATGCATGGCCTTGTTTAGATAACATTTCTACCTGTTTTATTTAAAACAAAAGCAAAACAAAACCAAGGGGCTGGAGAGATGGCTCAGCAGTTAAGAGCTGGCTGCTCTTGGAGGTGACCTGGGTTTGATTCCCAGCACCCACATGGCAGCTAACAACCATCCGAACTCCAGTTCCAAGGGATCCAATACCTTCTTCTGACATCTGTGGGCATTGCACAACAAAGGTGCACTAATACACATGCAGGTAATACACTCATATACATAAAATAAAAGAATAATAAATAAAATATTGAAAAAAACAAAACCCAAACCAAACAGGCAGGGTGTCAGAAAAGCATTTACAAACCAGGAAAGAAACAGCTATTTTTTAGTAGTCAAAGCAATAAATTCACAGAACTTAAAAGGAAAAAAGTTCTGGGATGTGGGTCAGTGGTAGAGTGCTTGCCTAGCAGGTGTGAGGCCCCAAGTTTGAGCTCCAAGACTGAATGAAGCAACAACATTTTTTAAAATGGAAGCTCAAAACTAACTCAATGGAATTCTGACCCAGAAAACAACAACAATAATAATAATAGAATTCAAGATCCACAGAATGTAATTGTAAACAACAACAACAAAATTAGCCTTTCAGGAAAAAAAATATAATTTTTAATTAGTAGGCTATTACAGGATATGGAAAATTTAAAACATGTTCAAAATAGAGCTCAAGAATATTTAATCAGTAAAATATGCAAAAGAATCTGCACAGAAAAAAGGGATGGTAAAGCACAAATCTCTTGACCAGAAGCGTTTTTGCACTGTTTGGGATTGAAAGACTTAAGTTGTTTTTTTTTTAAATTTTGGAAAATTATATAGAGAAAAATATCTAAAAAATTAGAAGTTGAATTTTATGCTTTCAAATAGATAAGCCTACTGATTTCATTTCTATGAATTTTCATAAGAAAAGGATCAGATAGAGGCAAAAATATTTAGGTATAAGCAGGTTTACTCTAGAACTCGATAACTGTAAGAAATTACATTTGAAAACCCTGCCTATATAAATGATGATAATGTAGTACTATGTAGCTACCAAAACAAGTTGAGGTGAAAGTATCCTGCCATAAGCCCAGTCTATAATATCAACATATAAATTATGATCTTACATAAAGAAATATATATGCCTATAGACATAGCACACACACACTTAAAGTGTTACATATGAGTACATGTGTACATATTCTGAGCATTTTAATGTACAATCTGGCACAGTATAAATCAAACTAATTGTACTGACCTTTCTGGGGGGAAGAATGAAAACACTGGCAAGATAAAAACATATTTTCTTCACTATTAGAGTGAAGATAGATTATTTTTGAAGTAAACAACAAAGAAAACTAAAAAAGTCTAAGACATCTAAAGAAAGGCTTGTCAGTGTTTGAGATAATTTTAAGAAGTTAAACTTATCTTTTAATACAACAGCCAGAAATATATATATTTATATATATATATTATATATATATTTTTTTTTTTTATTTTTTTTTTTTTTTTTTTGGTCTTTTTGGTCTCCCTGTAGCCCCAGCTGGCCTGGAACTCACTCTGTAGACCAGGCTGGCCTTGAACTCACAAAGATCCACCTGCCTCTGCCTCCCAAGTGCTAGGATTAAAGGTGTGCGCCACCACGCCCGGCCCAGAAATATATTTTAACAATCCAATAACTTCAGTTGATAAATTGGTCAAAACCTCCTGAATCCACAGACCCTGCTAAAAGTTAATTCTCTTTATGAAGCTTCATTTCTGACTTATTTGTATTTGATTCCAAGGAAGCTTTAGTTTTCCTTTGAAATTATATTGTAATATCATTCAAGATTAAATAGTAATAATCACAAGGTATGTCACCTTTTGTCATAAGGCATGTTACCTTTTGACATAAACAATATCTTTTTGTCCAAATAACACTAAAAAAAAAAACCTATCTGGTAGCTGGAGGCACACACATGTCATAATGCTATCAAGTGCAAAACAGCACAAAAAGCAGCATGCTATACAAATGAAATACCCTAAAAATAAGAGCACAGTGATAAGAGGTTGGGGAGGGAGAGGAGCACGTTTACTCGCATTTCTGTGCAGATACTACCATGGAGATACACATGCAGAACCCAAGTAACATGTGTAGACATCTCCCTTAGCGTCTCAGACTGAGCCCTTACATTCCAGGCACATCCAAGCCCCTGGTCTCCAGTTCTTGCAGCTGTCCATCTACTACAGCATAATCCCAGCTGCCAATCTGAAAGAAACCAGCTAGTCAGGGCAGACACAACCAAGAGAAACAAACGTCACTCAGTAACGCTCAGCAGCACTGTGCTCATGGATAATTTCAAACAGTATCTCTGTCTAGAACATTGATGTGCTCATTCAAAACACCTCCGTCTCTGGCTACTGGAAGCTAGTAGATAAAGGCGCCTGCCTAGGGAAGTAAGTGGAATGTCTTCAAAGAAGTTCCCAATGCCAAAAGGCAAATACAGTGAACAGTCAGTGAGTTGTTAAAGAAAAACACAGCAAAGCAGGAGAGTGAATGCACTACGTTCACAAGTGAAGTCATTAAAAGAAGATGGAGGATTGGGTTGGTTGTTTGGTTGGTAAGAAACACCCAGTCAATTTTTCCAAAACTATTTGTGAGCAACCACTGTGTTGAAATACCTAAGTAAGACTTACTGAGGAATTATGGAAATATGTTCTCTACTGTCAAAGGCACTTGAAACCTGAAAGAAAATACACACAGACACACACATGGTGGGGGGGGGTGCAAACTGGAACAGAGAGAGGTGGGACAACAAATTTGCACACAATGTAGCTTACTGAACATTTTAAATATATATCTCTGAGCCAAGTGTTTTCAAATACTACCAGAATTTCAGTGGCTTTTTCCATTCTAAGCAAACGTTCTCATCTTTACTAGAAATAAAACTCTTGTAAAAAATTTAATGTCACACTGTCAAACAACTTTATGTAGTTTTTTTTTTTCAAATTTGTACTTTTTCTCATCTTAACCTTTCTAAAAGCTAGAATTTAGTGAAAAACTTAGAGAATAAATTCAGTAGTAGTGTTAAGTGTTAAATAGCATCATAGCACTTGGGAGGCAGAAGCAGGTGGATCTTTGTGAGTTCAAGGCCAGCCTGGCCTACATAGTGAGTTCCAGGACAGCCTGAGCTACAGGGAGACCCTGTCTCAAAAAGACCAAAATAAATAAATAAATAAATAAATAAATAAATAAATAAATAAATAAATAAATAAATAAAGAAAGAAAGAAAGAAAGAAAGAAAGAAAGAAAGAGGGTTTCTTAATGAGCATGGAGCAGGAGCCAAACAGAAAAGCTTGGGGATCTCTGAAACTTGACAGGGATAAAACACCTCACAAAAACATTCAGACTTTGCTTTGCACCCTTGACTGCATATGTCGCTACTTATTTACCTACTTAACCTACTCAGCCTGAGTGCCATAAAGACCAGTTCCACCGAGAACTTCTGATGCTCGTTTAGTCCACTAAGGGAAACAGTGCCTGATTATTATGGTTTTGATGTACAAGAAATTCAGGCAAAATTTCACAGTATTTTTTATGTAGGTTTTCAATTAAAGCTTGACTAATCCTGGCCGTTTATTTGGCTTTTCGTTGTACAGTTCCTGCCCTGCACTGTGTCAAATACACCATCTGTGCAACACACTTCTAGCCAGTGATGCTTCGGGACTGTTTCTGTAACACTCTGAACTGTAGCTGCATGAAATTGTGACTGGGGGCATTCAATACTTCTAATTTACTGTATTGCTCCAACCACTGTTAATCCTGTTGTCCTGGCCTTAAATCTCACTGCAGTCACAACAAAGATTCCTGTCCCACCTGCTGAAGACAGGCTTACAGACCACTCCCCCAACTATTTAACAAATGTTAACAATGCTATAAATACCAATTGTGTTTATGCTTTCTGAAAGATTCACTGCCAGTGTTCAGCAGTGCTGAGCTGAACTGAGCGGCTGACTCCCACTACAAGAGTGATGGAATTCTAAGCCAAAAATGCTTTTCCTTGGATAAGATATCTGATTTGCTACTGCTGTCATGAAACTGGGGTCATGTAAACTTAAACACGGCTGCTGCTGCTTTTGGAAAACAGACCTTCTCAGAGTGATTATGAGTTGCTAAAACAGCCTTTGGAAGGATAAATTTGGAAGAGGCCAAACCAACCACTGACATTAAACATGACTTCAGGGAGTGTTTAGGCTTGACTTTCATGCTATGAGACCAATTGTGGATAATTCTTTAAATTGAGCAATATCATGGCTCTTTTTCCCTTCCTCTGTATCCACCACAGTAAATGAAACTGAGATTTGTTTCAAAAGGAAATCAATTTTAATTTCTGAACACACATAAAGTGACACTGTCTTTCCTTGAAAAGTAAAGGCGAAAATAACACTTCTACAGGAAACGCAGTGAGTGTTCACAGCAGAGTGCAAGATGAGAAAGCACAGACAACTCTGTTCACACAGACGTTGTTCCTCAGCCACAGTCACAGCCTGGGCCCCCATGTGTTCCTCCTCCCTCCACATAGATCCAGAATCTGCCCGTAGATCTGCCTCAATCTCTCTTATCAAAGCTGACTGTCCAATCCTGGTCACTGACAACTGACTGATTAGAAAGGATTGTTTGAAAGGGGAAAAAAAACCCAGAAAGGATTTGTAATCAAATAAATCATTTCTAATAGCAGAACTTGGAACGTTAGGAGTGGGCTGTGGATTCTGGGCAGCTTGTGAGGCTGGCACTGTTAACAAAGCCAAGATCTGAGGGTAGATGCTTTCTAGTCTCATATTTTGCACTGCTAGATTATTTGAAAATTTTAATGATTGAAATGCATTGCTTTCAAACATGTTTTTAAATCTCTCTGTGTAATGAAAACACACACACACACACACACACAAACACACATACACACACCCTGCAAAAGAGTGATGAACCTAGGAATTAGAATTCAAAAATCTTAGGCCAAAAGCTTTCTTGCCTTTACATAATCATGACAAGAACTACAATTACAGTAATATATCTAAGACTATTTCCCTAAAGTATTTTTCTTCCTATCAAATACCATGGAAAAATGAAGAAGACAAAAATTGCTCAAGAATATGAAAAAAAGTCCTGTTCCATGGGTTAAATTATGAAATAAAACAAAAACTGATAATAAAAGTGAGCTGATTTGAGTCACTCAAGAGAAATGAGGATTTCTTTACCTAACAGTCACATGTGGACGGCTATGCAGGGACCATACCCACCTGTGCTCAGAATGTCGAGAAAGCAGCCCCAAAGCAGGAGCTACAGAGCAGCCACAGCTCCTATCCATGTTCCAGCACACACGAATCCCCAGTGCACAAATCCCCAGTGCACAGTCCTACCTATCCATGTTCCAGCACATGTGAATCCCCAGTGCACGAATCCTCAGTGCAGAGTCCTACCTATCCATGTTCCAGCACACACGAATCCCCAGTGCACGAATCCTCAGTGCAGAGTCCTACCTATCCATGTTCCAGCACACAGGAATCCCCAGTGCACAAATCCCCAGCGTAGAGTCCTACCTATCCATGTTCCAGCACATGTGAATCCCCAGTGTAGAGTCCTAAGGTTTTTTTCTACTCAAAAATAGAAAACAAAAGACTTGTGCCCTCCTCTCAATTTAAAAGAAAAAGAATTTTCAGAGCACAGAAAAGGGCAAATAAAAGGGTCCATGATTTCACTAACAAAGATGCTAACCAGAAACACTAGGAGGTCTGTCATCTCGGACTTTTCCTCATGCAGTTGTGTTTTATGTTTTATAACCTGATCTCTTTTCACTGTAATATGGCAAAATATATCTCCATAGCAAAATATATCAATCTAAAGAGCAATCTTTTTGATGACGTACAGGGTTCTACTGTGTGAATTTACTGATAATTATCTTGTGCTGCACTGCTACACATTTATATTCTACTTTGGTTTTGTTATTATGAGCAATGATATAATTCAAAATTTTTGTAGGCCTGATGAATTATTCCTTTTTATTAGTGCTCTAAGTAAGAATACATGGACATTTTAAAAAGCTGATACAGATTGCTATAAAGATTCAACCTATTTTTTTCCTCACCAAATGTACGAAATTATCTGTTTTCTCAGACTCTCTCAACATAGAAATATTTTTAATCTTCAATATTCTAATAGGCAAAAATATTATTGTGTTTTAAATTCAAAGCCTTTGAATACTACTGAAGATGAGCTATTTTTTATACATGTTTTCTCTTTTGTCATTTGTGAATGATCTATTCTTATAATTTATATACAGAACTTCAGTTCTCATGTAGGAAATACATCAGTTTCCTTAATGATTTTTGGCCTTTGTTAGACTTGCAAAGACCTTCCTCATTCTAAAATTATGAAACTACTCATCTGCGTTGTCTTCTAGGTTCTACTTTCACAGTTTCTATTTATATAGCCTTTATTTCATATAAGTACATGCAATGCAGTTGGAAATTCTTTTACTAAGATGTGAGGTGTAGAACTATATTAATTTCTGTTCTAAATAACTTGCCAGCTTCCCTGACACGACATATTGACTAATATCACCCTTTCTTTGTGATTTAAACCACCACCTGTATTGCAGCTGCTACACAGAGCACGTCCTTTTTGAGAAGCTATATTTTGTTTTGCTGAACTTCAGTTCCTTTACTAGGCACACTGTTTGACTACTTTTGTTTATGTTTTTCTGTCAGGTGAACTTATTTTTAATTTTGTTTTTACCAAATCTTATTATTTGATCTCTCAGGTGTTTTATGAGATAAACAGTAAATTATAGAGGGCTGGGGAATGTAAAGGCAGCGTTGGACACAGGAACCAAAAGTGTGAAAGGAGAAAGGGAAGACTGTAGAAGAGAGTACAGATCGAGAAGGAATGGCAGGATACAAGCCTTTAGAGCCCAAGGCTAAATATAGCAAAGAATTGGAATATTTGGAGTGTTTATTGTGTGGTGCTATGGATAAAAGCCAAGACCTCATAGATGCTAGGCAAGAACTGTACCACTGAGTTATGCATATATATAATTTCCTTAGCCCTGAACAAAGTGTTTCCTTTTTAAACCCTTCCATCATGTGAGTTCCAAAGAGTGGACTCAAGATCCATCAGGCTTGGTAGAATGCACCCTTACTTGCTGACCCATCTTGCCAACCCTGTAGAAAGTTTTTTAAAGGTTATTTCTCATTTTCTAAACCCCATCAATAAACTATTTCATAAGGTACTAAGGACTAGATAATGATCTCTAGATACTGGGATCTATTAAATACCATTTCCATGCAAATTAATAAGTGAATTCTGGATAAGTAAGGTTATAGAATAAAAGCTTAATAGGAAATCCAGGTCTACAAGTAAAATTCCAAATATTGCAAAGAAAATTTGAACATTAAACCCTTTATAAAGGAAAATTTATTTTATTTTATTAAAATAATTTGCAAAGCAAATAGACTGTAAGAGTAAAAATATTTACTTTTGCTCCTAACTGGCCTCAAATTCATGTCCTAATTCTCTTCTGAAAAGTTTAATAAGATTGTGTTCAAAGGAACAAAACTGAGTCAAATCAAACTAAGAAAAATTAATAATCAGAAAATGACTGCATTTGCTTATTTGTCTATTGTCTATGAAAGAATATTTATAGGCTGTGAAAATTGAAAAGTATGGGAAATAGGGACAAAATCAAAACCAGGAAGAGAAGAGGAATGAAAAGCAGTAAAGGAGTTTGCTAGAATAATCAGCTAAAGATAAGACATATCCTTTATTAGGCTTACAAGGTATTTGAAAATAGTATATCTGAATGAAAAGCACTTCTTTCTGTTATGTGGTATATGTAAACGTAGACATGTATATTGATAACAGCTGTTTTCTAAAAATTAAAAACAACATAAAAGTTTAATGTGCCACAGGCTGTTTTCTCTGATTGCTCTTCCTCCTCGTATGGTTATTATTTCAATTGTTAGAGCTCTTTTTATAGAGAGATTATTTTTATGCTCACTTACTACACCATATGTATTAACTTTAGAACAGCAACATCTCTATAGGAATGGAATTTTGCTAAGCAGAAGGCAAATACATGACTTGGATGCAGAAAACTTGCCTCTGTGTGACTGTGTGGACAGAAAAAGGCTCTAGGTTGAACTGCATGTATAGTGGTGACCAAAAAGAAGTAAAAGTATAGTTGCTGAAAAGAAATGGTCTCACATAAAAATGGCTTTTGTAGGGGCTGGAGAGATGGCCTAGCAGTTAAGAGCGCCAACTGCTCTTGCAGAGGGCCTAGCAGTTAAGAGCGCCAACTGCTCTTGCAGAGGACCCGGGTTTGATCCCCAGCATCCACATGGCAGCTGAGAACTGTCTGTAACTCCAGTTCCAGGGGAATCCAACACCCTCTTCTGACCTCCGCAGCATTGCACGACACAGGTGCACAAACCTGCATGCAGACAGTACATTCATACATATATGAAAATAAATAAATAAATAAAATTTTAAAAAATGGCTTTTGTACTTTCCAAAAGGTTCCAATCTGTCCTGGTACTTTCACAACTGAAGAGACACTGCTTTAAGGTGAGTCAGGTGGTGATGCAAATACACTAACCAAGGCTTTCACTGGAGCGAGATGCTGAAGGAAAGATGGGTGTGGCCTACAGAGAGGCCTGGGAATCCGTAAATTACAATAACAGAAGCTTCATGACTGGTAGGGGTCTGCAGCAAGACTTGATGTGGAGGCTATCCTGGTCTGCGGCTCACAGGTATATGTATGACCACAGGAGGGGAGCTACACCCTGGTATCCTTGTACACAGAGTGTAACCCCAGAATTCCAAAGGAAGCAGTGTCTATGAAGACAAGGAGTGTGCACCTCTCTAAGATCCTGCCCTACTGCCCTGTTTCTCCTTACTCACTCTTATGTTTGCCATACCACATGCCCAAACTGAAACTACAATCTGTATTGTTCAGAACACTTTGTGAGTCCCATTAGAACTTGAACTTCATGGGCCGGGTGTGGTGGCGCACGCCTTTAATCCCAGCACTCGGGAGGCAGAGGCAGAGGCAGGCGGATCTCTGTGAGTTCAAGGCCAGCCTGGTCTACAGAGTGAGCTCCAGGCCAGCTGGGACTAAAAAGGAAATTCTGTCTCAAAAAAAACAAAAAAAAAAAAAAAAAAAGAACTTGAATTTCACATGGATAAGATTTTTGTCTCCCTCATCTGTGTATTTTTAGCATCTTGAGCAGAATTAATATTTGTTGAAGAAACAACAGCATTTCCTAGTTCATCAGCCCTTTCCTGCCGTCCTTCTTGCCTCAGTGTATCCTTAATCACCTTTATTTCATCAGTATCCCCTGAGCAGCCTCCTCGCTCACCCCCTCCACCCACATCCTTTTTTAAACATTTCACCATTTGCAATGCACCTGTGTCTTTCTATCTACACACACACACACACACACACACACACACACACATGTGCGCGCGCGCACACACACACAAACACACGCACCTTTTTTATGCTCAGGCTTTTACTGCACTCATTCTCCTGTTATTGAAAACATAAAATAACACATGAGAAGGAAATAAACATTCATCACTATGCCAGATATTTCTACAAAACTACCTCATCCTTGGTGTAAGCTCACGTAGAGCTAGTCTTGCTGCCTTCTCACCTTGTACACACATGCACACTTACATAGGTTTTCATACCATGCTAACCCAATCTCCAACCTTAGTTAAGGCAGTATCATTCCCTCCTGAACAGTGCTTATCTCCGTCTGTGCTCTGGAGTCTGTTCCTTTCCACTTTCTCACAGACACGCTTTCTTTCCTGTATTTCTGACATGCTCTCCTCCTTTTGGATCTTTACAGTGAAACATGGCCAAATAGGAATAGTCTCCTTAGAGTGACTGCTAATGTGCACAAATATTTCTTCTGTAATGACAAAATGTTCTTAAGAGTACATTATGGTGATGCTTATACAACTTTATAATATACTAAATTGTATACTTTGTTGTTATTTATTTATTTATTCCTATGTGTATGAGTGTATTGCCTATATGCATGTAAGTGCACTGGTGTTGTATAATGCCCTCAGAGGTCAGAAGAGGGCATCGAATTCCCCTAGAACTGGAGTTCTGGATGGTTGTTAACATCCATGTATGTACTGAGAACCCGGGAGTCCTCTGCAACAGTAGCCAGTGCTTTTAACTGCTGGGCCATCTCTTAAGCCCCTAAATTACATACTTTCTTTTTTTTTTAATTAATTAATTTATTTATTTTTTCATACTTTCAACAAATGAACTGTTATCATGTATGAATTATATCTCAATAAAACTGTTAAAAACTCTCCCTTAGAGCTGCAGAGAAAGCTTTTTAAATGAAACATGTAAGGTTTTTAAAAATGTATTTGTTTCTATTTTTATCTGCATTGAGTGTACTGCTTGCATGTATGTAAGTGCACCCATGCCATGCAATCCCCATGGACACAGGATAACAGCATCAGATCTGTTGGAACTGGAGTTACAGGTGGTTGTTACCCACCATGTGGGTGCTGGGAATTGAACCCCACTCGTCTACAAGAGCAGCCAGTGCTCTTAACCGCTGAGACATCTCTCCAACCCCTAAACCTGTATGCTTACGTTAATACAAATAATACAAAGATATGTTCTCATTTCACGGATATCATGTAGCTAGCTACCTATCATACTTAGAAAACCATAGGCCATTTTTGCTTAATGAATGCAAAATCTAATACATAGTATACAATATATATGTGTGCAATTGGTGTAACTGCTCCAAACGGAAAGCAGTGATTTGAACAGACATGTGTACACCAAAGCTGTCTTTTTTTTTTTTTTGGTCTTTTCAAGACAGGGTCTCCCTGTAGACCCAGCTGTCCTGAAACTCACTCTGTAGACCAGGCTGGCCTTGAACTCACAAAGATCCGCCTGCCTCTCGTGCGCCACCACGCCCGGCAAAGCTGTCTTTTTAAAGAGCCAAGTGGTAAAACAACTAAAAATGCCCATGGATGAGTGAAGGATAAACGAAACATGGTATGCATGCATAATGGGATATTTGTCAGCCCTACAAAGGAAGAACAACTAATTTTCCAAACCATATGACTAGCCTCCAAATCTATAAAAATTAAAAGTATGACTTTATCTCTTAATAGGTTCAAATGATAAAAGCTCTCATTTTATATTAAGTCAAACATCATGCTGGAGGAAAGCTCTGGGTTCAAGTCCCCACATGGTACAAAAATGGATGAAACTTAAAGATAACTATGCTAAGTAAAATACACAATACATAAAGGGAAAAAATATTGTTATGGTTCTTGCTCATATGAAGTGCCCAGAGCAATTAAATTCATATGTAAAGAAATAAGGTAGTGACTGTCAGGTGTGGGGAAAAGGAAGCCACCTGCGGCTTCTTTTGTGCTAAATCACCTGCTTGTCTTTTACACTGAAACCTGGCCTAAGGCAGGATTTGCATTTGCACTAGCAAGCCTGTGACACCTTGGGATCAAAGGCATTGACAAGTACTTGTGATGTTATGGAAATTGAGGCATGAGCTGAAACCAGGCCCTGAGATATGATGTCACCCTGGGTTTAAAGACAGAATTCTGTGACTAATAGATGAGTCCTTCTTACCATCAGACAGGGACTGCCGGCCATTATTTGCATGTGTAATCTTAGCCCTTGAGGCTTATGTAGTAGTTACCAGTGGGTTGGACAGCAATCGATCAGGTCACCAGCCTGGGAAGCTGGTGTGGACCAGTGGGTTGGACGGCGGTCAAGCAGACCACCAACTTGGGAAGCTTGTGTGGGGCTGGAAGGAGACCCATCGGGTCACCAGCTGTGATGTGTGGTGAATGCCCAGGGAGGAATTAGACTGTAGAGCACCAAATACGCGGCAGTCTGCAGGATCTGGGAGTGCCATTAGGGCATTGCCTGGTGTAGTTGTTAGATTACACAAGAGGGCAGTGGAAAGGTTGTCAGCCTTTGACCCCACAGTTTAGGACAGCTGCTCTTGTATCTTCCCTTATCCTGTCATCCAGTGGATGGGGTTGGAGCATCCACCTCTAAGTGTGGCACAGTGATACCACAGTCAGGTTCTGAGAAGAGGATGGCTATTGTTTGTTCCATACATAGACAGCTTCAGTTTGAGAAGATGAAAGTTTTCTGTATATGAATACTACCAAAGATGCACAGGGCAGTCTTCTAGATGCTGCTGTCAATGTGGTACCACTAGCAACATGTTCCCATGCAAACATTCAGTCGACTCAACACATTAACACGCTGCAACAGCACACATGGGCCAGGCTGTAAGATAGTAGTATGGAGACAAATACTTCTGTCTCTGTAGAAAGACTACACTGTAAATAAAATATAGTAAACTTCTTTGGAAATCACTGGTGTGTGAGTTTGTGTGGGGGTGTGTTAATCCAGAATGAAAATAGCCAATCATATTGAATAAGATAAAGAAGAGAGCTGGGTATGGTGGTGCACGCCTTTAATCCTAGCACTTGGGAGGCAAAGGCAGGCGGATCTTTGGGAGTTCAAGGCCAGCCTGGTCTACAGAGTGAGTTCCAGGACAGCTGGGGCTACAGGGAAACCTTGTCTTGAAAAGACCAAAAAATCAACAAATAAAAAATAAATATAAAGAAACCACCAGCTATGACAGAAATAGGTTAAGACCCATCTTTGGGGTATAAATTAAAGCCTAAGCTTCAATGACTGAAAGGCAGAGCTAATTACATCATTTTGGACACAACAAAAATGGCTCATAAAATGGCATCCTACATTACATATTTACAGAAACTCCATGGAATTTTGAAGTTCAGAATACAGATAGTATATATAGCAACCTAAATCACATGCTGGTATGTTAAATAAAAAAGAAGTGTATAAAATCAATTACAGGGGGTAGAGAGGTGGCTCAGTGGTTAAGAGCACTTACTGTTCTTCCGGAGGACCTGAGTTTGGTTCCCAGCACTTACATGGGAGCTACAACCCACCCATAACTCCAGTTCCATGGGATCCAAGCCATTTTCTGGCCTCCATTGGCAGCAGGCACACATGTAATGCATTTACATAGGTGCAGACAAAACACTTATACACACAAAATGAAAATAACTAAAATCTAAAAAAAATTATAGAGTTTAAGTTCAGTTATAAACTAGCTATGTAGGGACGTAAATAATTATTACAAAGGAATATGGAAGAGGAAAAACAGGCAAAATGTTTGCTGACAAGTTATTGGCATATAACAGAATAAAGTAGCACATTTGGAATACTGTTTAAAAAAAAAAGGAGGGGCTGGAGAGATGGCCTAGCGGTTAAGAGCGCCGACCACTCTTACAGAGGACCCGGGTTCGATCCCCAGTACCCACATGGCGGCTGAGAACCGTCTGAAACTCCAATTCCAGGAGAACTCCAGTTCCAGGGGAATCCGAGACCCTCTTCTGAACTCCGTGGCGTTGCACGACACGGGTGCACAGACTTGCATGCAGACAGTACATTCATACACATACAGAAATAAATAAAAAAAATAAATTAAAAAAAAAAAGTGTACTTGTTCATTTGTGTGTATGCACAAACGTGTGAGTGCACAGCATGCCTATCTCGTGGAGGCCAGAGGACAATTTGCAGGAGCTGATTTTCTACTTCTACCAGACTGACTTCTGCTATTCTATTCAAAGAATTAAATGATGCACTGTTCAATAATATCACTTGTATATTACTCTGACCTCAATTTTATATAGTCCTGTGATGTTCTGAATCATATAGTCAATAGTTGCTCAAAATAAACGGTTCTTCAAAGAACATTTTCAAAGAACTGATAATTCTTAGGAGTTATCTCACCCAGCTCTGTGTCTCTCTAGTTTTTAAAATGTGAAAACAGTAAATCATGCTCCACAGTTTAGGGCAAAAGAGGCTCAATAGACAATGCTTTTGCTTATGCATTGACTTATCTAGCATTTAAGTCATGTGATAATAAGCTAATTTATTTCAGTATGTCTTTATGTACTTTCAATATACTCAGGTCATAGAATTACAAGGAATGCAACAAATCCTGGTGTAAATAGGAAGCCTTATATATCACAAATAATACAGCCTTCAAAATATGTATCTGCCCCTAGCCATCAACATTCCTGGCTTCTTTTCTTTTTATTTATTTATTTATTTATTTATTTATTTTTTTTTATGTGTATGAATGTACTGTTTGCATGTAGGTTTGTGCACCCGTGTCGTGCAATGCCGCGGAGGTCAGAAGAGGGTGTCAGATTCCCCTGGAACTGGAGTTCTCCTGGAATTGGAGTTACAGACGGTTCTCAGCTGCCATGTGGGTGCTGGGGATCGAACCCAGGTCCTCTGCAAGAGCAGTTGGTGCTCTTAACCGCTAGGCTATCTCTCCAGCCCCCATTCCTGGCTTCTTAATCAGTCCCTGTGTCCTACAAGTACACTGTAATATGAGGCACATATTTGGGGTATAACTGATTAGAAATACTTAAAAAAGCAACATCTTCAGGGATGGAGAGATGGCCTAGTGGTTAAGAGCTCCGACGGCTCTTGCAGAGGACCTAGGTTCGATTCCCAGCACCCACATGGCGGCTACGAGCCGTCTTTAACTCCAGTCCCAGGGGAATCTGACGCCTCTTCTGACCTCCGCGGCACTGCACGATATGGGTGCACAAACCTACATGCAGACGGTACACTCATACACATAATAAATAAATAAATAAATAAATAAATAAATAAATAAATAAATAGCAACATCTTCCAAATTTTAGGTGAATATTCTATTTGCCAAAACCCCGTGTTGAGTATTTTACCTTGGAAAATACATGACAAGTACAAAGCAAGTCTCATTTCTACTTAACACCATCTTGATGACAGGAAAGTTTCAGACTTCAATCCCAGCATTAACTTCTACACAGCTATTCATATACTTACATACTATATACTTATGTACTATATAAAAATGTCTTCTTAGATTTTAACCTATGCTTACAATCATATTTATTTAGTACATAAATTCTTACTTTCCCAATATTTAAAACCATATGACTAGCTGCCAAGTCTATGAAAATTAAAAGTATGACTTTATCTCTTAATAGGTTCAAATGATAAAAGCTCTCATTTTAATCAAACATCATGCTGGGGGAAGCTCTGGGTTCAAATCCCCACGGGGTGGTTAACTGACAGCATGCCCTGCAAAGGTCTACCCACCAAGCCCCACTTCCTCCACGAGTTTCTCCAACAGTAAGTTAATGACAAGAAAATATCAGTACCACCTGACTATAAGACTCGTGATTACTGGTTTTGGTTTAAGTCAGGGGACTTACCTCTCTCAACACAGGGTCAGTTATTGAGTTCAGGTTGACTGCTCCTTCATAGGTCAGGTAATAGAAAACATTAAGGGCTCGCACAGCCTCTGGTCCTTGTTGTTTATAGCCAAAAATGAGGTCGATCCATTGGTGAAGCTGGCAGGAAACAAATTCACTCTCCAGGGCCTGAAAAAACAGTATAGAGCTATCATTATACTGAATTCTAGTGTTAAAACATAGATACTTAAACAATAAACTTATTTTAAAAACCTGAAATAGCTGTGTGTTGGCACATGCCTGTAATCCCAGCACTTGGGAGGCAGAGGCAGGCAGATCTCTGTGAGTTCAAGGCCAGCCTGGTCTACAGAGTGAGCTCCAGGCCAGCTGGGACTAAAGGGGGAGACCCTGTCTCAAAAAGACCAGAAAACCAATCAACCAAACAAAAAAACAACCAGAACCTGACAGCCTAAGTGTGGCAGTATGTAACTAATCCTAACTACTTGAGTTGCTGCAGTGGGATGGTTAGGTTTTAGGTCAGACTGGGTAACTCCAGTGAGACCTAGTCTTAAAAAAAAGATCCGGTGTAGGGGGATGGCTGCACTAGTACAGTGCTTGCTGTTCAAGCACGAGAATCTGAGTTTGAACCCATGTTAAAAGCCAGCTGCAGCGGCACAGAGCTGGGGGCAGACAGGAGGAGTCTAGTACCCCGCTTCCTAGCCAGTCTATCAGAATCTGCAAGCTACATTTTCAGTGAAAGCTCCTGACTGGAAAACTAAGGTGGAGAGCAGAGCACCAAGGTACACCTTAACTCAGAAAGCAAAGGCAGGTGGAGCGCTAGGAGTTCCAGGCCAGCCTGGCGTACACAGGGAGTTCCAGGCCAGTTAGGGCTACAGGGAGACCTTGTTTCAACCAATCCCCCCAAATCAAGTAAGGTGGGACTGACTGAGGAAAGAGGAGAGGAACGAAGGGAAGGGGAGGAGGGGGGAAGGGAGGGGAGCGGAGGAGAGAGGATAGGAAAAATTGGGGGCTGGGGTATGGTGCATTTCATGCTTTGCATGCGTGAGGCCCTGGATTCAATCCCCAGTACTATAAAAAATCTGATGTCTTATTTTTCTAGCTGAATCTGTTCTGTTGTATATATGAGAAAGCCTCTGGCCCTCATCATGGTGAGCTGTAGTAACTGCTTTGACATTTGCCCGCTATACTGTAAGCATTATAAGGACTAGAGTTGGGCTTATCTTGGTCACATTTGTAACTCAGGCTTGACAGGTACTCCATTTATTCTTCAAAGAAAGGAGGTCATAGAGTGTAAGGGCTACTTTGGAGAAGCAAATGTAAAAACATTAAAAATCTATAGGTTTTAAGTTACAATTGGCTAATACCTATTATTCCTTTGGTTTTGGGGGGTTTGAACCAAAAACCTTATGCATGCTAAGAACATGCTTGACAGGGTTGGAGAGATGGCCTAGCGGTTAAGAGCACCGACTGCTCTTGCCGAGGACAGGGGTTCGATTCCCAGCACCCACACGGCAGCTGAGAACCGTCTTTAACTCCAGTTCCAGGGGAATCCGACACCCTCTCTTGACCTCCACAGCATTGCACGACAGGGGTGCACAAACCTGCATGCAGACAGTACACTCATACACATAAGAAATAAGAAATAAATTTTAAAAATTAAAAATAAAATAAAGGACATGCTTGACTACTGAGCAACACCCTTGGCCACAAACTGATTAGCTTCTAAAGCAGTCAATGAGGCGTAAACCATCTTGGGACAAAAGATAAGTCATAGTGATTCACAGGTATACATTTGTGTAAAAATGCTTTATAAATATGAGTACCTATGAATAAGAAAGATGTTTATAGCTAAATTCAATGTTTTCTTTTCTTTTCCTGTCTTTTTCAAGACAGGGTCTCCCTGTAGCCCCAGCTGTCCTGGAACTCATTCTGTAGACCAGGCTGGCCTTAAACTCACGAAGATCCACCTGCCTTTGCCTTCCAAGTGCTAGTATTGAAGATGTGCGCCACCATGCCCAGCTACAATGTTTTCTTTATAAACATTCAATCTGGGTTTGCAAAATATAAAGCATAAAATACAGTTCACTAAACAAAACTCTACACACTAGGCAATTCTCACATTCCAAAGTATACCTGAAATAAAACTTGACTGTAAGTATTTGGTGGGTTTCCACTGTGAAGTTGCTATTTTAGACATCTATTATAAAATCCATTGTATTTACTACCTTAATAAAGAAATGGTAAGGAAGCATGAACTACATTTTACTTGATGTAATATGAGGGGCTGTTAATAAGCAAGCAAATTTCTATTTTGATTACATAAATTTAAAATGAATCTCAAAATTCTGAACCTCTAGTACGAGTTGTTTCATTAACTCGGGCCTCGGGTGGGGATAGAAAGGAGTGGCAGGGCACATTTAAAGTGACACATAAAAACAGCAATTGTCTTAATTTGTGTGCAGTGCACTCTATACAGAAGCTCTAAATATGTTCAAATTAGAGCAAGCTGCTTGATTGTCACTGCAGTCTCGTGTCACATTAATGCATGACAAACATTAAACCATACACTTAAATGGCAATTTATATCATTTAAATGTTTACTGCCAGACTAGCTCATCACTCATTTAAATGTGACTTTCTGACAGCTAATTTCAGTTAATTTTCTCCAATTCACTTAATTAGAACTTTCAATCAGGGAGGGACTTACATGTGTCTTCGAATAGTACATCCTTTTTGGTTGTTCAAAAATATGACTAATAAAATGATGAAAAGCTCTACTGTAACAGATTAATGAGTAATATCTCTGAACCTACAGGAAAGTATCACTAGATGAAGCAAACCCACAGTACGCATTCTGAGAAAGAACATACTCTTATTTATGTAAATAATACTCTCGTCAGTAGTTTAAATAAAAAACGTTTAGTTCATATACTCCCTCTATTGAGACAATAAAAAACCTGCATCCAGGCTAATTAAAAATTAATGCTTTCAAAATTGTTTAATAAGATAAAACAGCCAGGAGTCTCCTGAGTGTCCATGGTATTGTGATTTGAGACTATAAAATTCTAGAAGCCTGAGCAAATGACAAAGCACAAATGAATTTTTCTCAATATTAAAGCTCTTAAAACTAGGGCAATTTTATTTTATGTGTTATCAAACAAAGAACTGCGAGTTTCCTAATGGTTGATTACTTTTTTATGCACATTTGAAATGGTGAAGTTGGTCTAATTTAAATGCTTGAAGCTTTACATCTTGATGCTGCATCAGAATTTTAAGCAAAAATGCTGAAGGAAGAATACTGTATACTCCCATTATGCTGCAGACACACTGCAGAGACACTGCATGTTCAGCCTGCATTACATGTCATAGGTTAGTCCTTAGGGGGTCAACCAGTAATTCGTGGAGTTACTGGCAGAATCTACTTGAGGGGATGGCAAATACATTATTTCATAAATAAACTTCAAGTATTTTTTTTATTTCTGTATGTGTATGAATGTACTGTCTGCATGCAGGTCTGTGCACCCCGTGTCGTGCAATGCCGCGGAGGTCAGAAGAGGGTGTCGGATTTTCCTGGAACTGGAGTTCTCCTGGAATTGGAGTTTCAGACGGTTCTCAGTTGCCATGTGGGTGCTGGGGATCGAACCCGGGTCCTCTGCAAGAGCAGTCGGTGCTCTTAACCGCTAGGCCATCTCTCCAGCCCAACTTCAAGTATTTTTAAAAATCTAAAAATGTCATTAGTTAGCTTTAAGCATTTCTTGTACTGTAAAAAAAAAAAAAGCTTTAAAATGGGGCTCAAAAGAAACATGACGGAGCTGGGAGAACGCCAGGACATTTTGGAGTTCATTTAGCACAAAGTCAGCTCAGGACTTTAACATCCTTTTGGTAACACTGAATGATAATTGTCTGACCGTAAGTGTGGATTAATAAACAAGTGCATGAACTACACTGGAGGGAAGAGGAGAGGATATCCAGAAGGAAAAAAAGAAAATAACTCAAAGTGGAATACTTTGCATTTATATTTTATAACTTGTTTTGAGGACTCAAAAACATAAATCGTGAAACCTGTATTAAAATTTCTTTAAAAATCTCTCACATGCAGCTTTAAAAAATATAAAATTTATTCAGATTCACATTTTTACACAAATACACAGACACAGACACAGACACAGACACAGACACACACACACACACACACACACACACAGAACATGCTAGTGGAATGTTAAGTATTTGGGTTTTTCAAAGCCTTTAGGCAGACAGTCTTCATTAAGTCTGGAATTAAATACGGTTTGCAGCTAGGGGATAGTAACATTCTTCCCATGCTGCTATCAACCCAAGCAATCAATTGTTAGTACTCCCCGAGCAGGCCGAATACATCATTTACATCCAATGTGTGCTCTGAGTGAAATTTGTAAAAAAGAAAACCCACTAAAATGTCTAACACAATATAATAATATTCAACTCATCTGAGTTATTATAAAATAAACCAGTGACTAATGCCCAATTGTTAAGAATCAAATAAGACTATGAAAAGACTATGATATGAAGCCTTACACAAATTGTCAGTCCAATCCAGGGGGACTCATGTTAGTCTTGACAAACTGTCTGGGGGCTGATGTCTATTTTTTTAATGAGATCTATTAGGCGGAGACTAAAACACGTGAGATATGCTAAAAAGTACACCATACAGATGTCAAATACAAACACTTATTAGTAACTTTCATTTGTTTGCTTCTCATACAGAATATCAATAAATTAAAGCTTTAATATATCATAAAGATAACAATAAATTATTCATAAATGATTGTGTTACTGTGTCAGAAATAATTACAGCATATGAATATGTGTCTAATAATAAATCTCTTTGAAAGAACATAATATGTTTTTCTGAAAGTAACTCATTAAGAAAATGAATTATTTATTGATATAAAATGATATTCTGTTTATGTCTAATGGAGTCAAATGATGTGATAACATATAGAAATACTGTACATTTCAAAGAAATTGAGCCATTTGAAAAGAAAATTCTAAGGACATTTATCCCAGATTTTATTAATCTATGCAGATTTTAGACACTATAATATTTTCTTATGAAAATCAAGTTTTTTATAAATATGAAATTATATAAAACCAAAGAAAACCAATTTTAATTAACAAAAGAAAAGATTAAATAGTTATTAACTTTATGTCAAAGAAGCTGTCAGTTTGTTATTTTTGATTTTTGTGCTGATGTATCTGATACATGCTGATATTTATTAATATACTATTATCCTTCTCCTTTAAAAAGAGCAGCTTAAATAATAATCTGTAATCTCTATGTAGTAATTTTTATAAACCTCAAATAAAATGAACAAATATTACCTACAGATGTCTAGAAGGCCTGATTCAGTCCCAAAATGCAAAATATTACACCTCTGAGTTTCAAATACAAAGATAAAAACCACCCATTAGTACCAACCCGATGTTTATGTAATTCCAAAATATATATAACCATACTTTAATGAAAGAATGAAAAAGTAGTTTCTTAAGTCTTTAATTAAACTTATAATTAAGAGCTTCAATGCATGTGAATGTATGTAGTAATACATTTTAAAGGAACTGTTTGGACTGGCAGGAAGGTAATAACACAAAATTATAAACTTGGATTCCTAAAGCACTTTTTCATTTGAAATAGATGTAAAAAGCTTTCTTCCTATGCATGAGTGCACACACACACACACACACACACACACACACACACACACAGAGAGAGAGTGAACTGGCCTGTTATGTTTGCATGTGCTGGATTTCAAACACTAGTGGTAATGTTTCCTTAACATTGATATATGACCTTTGTAATTTACATTGAAGAAAGCTGTTTTTTTCAGCCTAATTAGAACTGTTTCGAATTTTCCTGTTAAATATATGATATAAAGTCCTTTCAACTTTTTTATTCTAAAGTTTCTTTCCATGTCAACTTTGTTCCAATCAAAATATGCTTTGAATTAAATGATTTTGATTGAATATGTGGATCACATTTCACTTCTAAGATTTAAAGTCCAAAAAGGAAAAGTTTAGCCTGTTCAAACAAAGCGAGAGCAGCCACTTTGCGGAAGGCTATTCACTTTAAGAAGACTGACAAATTGTTTGTGTGCGCCATTAGGTCCAGTTTCTGCAATAGTTGCCAGATTTCCTGTCCCTCTAATAAGATACATTAACTCCTGAAGTGCTGGCTTTGCATATGTGGTGAATCAGGGGTAACTTTAGCAAATTTTAGAAGTTTACTTCTTTGAAACTGATCTAAGGAAAAGAAAATTAGCTAATTATGGTATATCAAAGTTTTCAAACAACAAAAGTACAAAAAATAAACTTTTTTCATACTGGACAGATAAATTCAGAAAGCAAATATGTTTTCCAAATGTGATTTGTTAAAAATGACTAACCCTTACCAAATCCTCATCTTAAAGACATTAATTTTACCTGTTTTACAGTTATATTTACAGGTGAAATACTGTGAAAATAGTGTAATATTTAGTCAACTATAATCAACTAACATAAACTTAACTTTCCCCTAAACCAATTACAAATATATCAAACTGCATCAGAATTTGGTTGTTTGCCTTATTCTAAATATGTAAAAAAGTGAAACAATCTATGTAATAGTATTTACAGCTTTGGGAGGATAAAAATATGTGTGGAGCTGTGTCATGAGGCCAAGGGGAGGGAGATTTAGATTAAAAAAAACCTGCAGGATGTTAAGAATGAAAGTTATACCGAGAGTTTTTTTAAAAAAATGGAATTTAGTCAGCACACCCAAGTCAGCACACACTCAGCAGAGCAGATAGAGAAATCACTGGAGGGGCAGCATGCGCTAAGCCGCCCTTGAACTGCTGGGCAGATGAGAGATCTTCCAGCTCATTTCTATATTTATATCATTACCAAAGAAAAGTGTGAGTTAGTATCACATCTTGATATAACCATCAAGCACCCGTGCATCTTTTGGCAGGAGAATCATTCTGTCTACGATTGTTATTGTGCAGTTTTAAATGGACTAGTCAACCAGCTGTTATATATTTTACACAGTGAAGGCCATGTTTCCTTTGAAATTCATAGTTTTAATCTCAACTGAAGTCTGTATTGCTGTGTGCCAAGATCAAAAGGATTAGGCAAACTTGGACAATTACCTCTTTTCCAGAGAGATGGTTTTTTTCTTAAATGTTTAAAATACTTCTGTATGTTGACATTTTATCCATTTATTTTCTTTAGAACTATAGAACATTAAAACATTTAATTAACATTTCAACCTTAGGTCATTCCTAATCTGAAATCTAGGAATTCATAGTAGATAGGTATGTTAAACTAGTACTAGTATGATACACATAGCAACATACAGATTTTCTATATCTAGTTAGGTAAGAATGGATCAGGAGGCAACTGCACCAGCCTATTGCTTTTATTTATTTAGATTTTATGTGCTGCTAGAAGGAAAACAATTCATAGAGCTTACAACAATGCACATGTGGCCAGATAAATTTGACAGGAGAAATTAGGTCTTGCAAAAATAAGGATAAGAAAACACCCTGTTAAAAGCACACCCTGCCATGCCAGGCTCATTGAAGGTGAGCCTGTAGTTGGTGCTAAGCTTTCTAACAGGCACACAGAGAAAGAAACTCAAACAATTATAAGAGTCAAAAATGACTATAATGTAAAAACAAACCAGATGGCCCAGAGCACATTATTTCTATTTCTGAGATAAGAAATTCCTCCCTTGGCAATATGATGGAATCTAGGTATGTGACTCACAGAGGGACTTACTTAATCCTGGGGTAGATTTAAAGTATAGACAAATGCAGAGCTGCATACCCTTTAGGCAATCCTAAATAAAGACTATTTCTCTTAGGGAGGCTTTGAATAGTAGGTTCTAGATAACACTTCATAGTGGGAACCTGGAATATAGCCATTCTTTCATTTAAATGCAGAGCCACATATTTCAACAACAGGTAAACTGAGTCACTGGATTTCCATCATCTCTAAAAGATGTGAGGAGCATAAGGAGAAAGGCCTTTATGGAAAGTAGATCCACATTACTTGGATGAGTCAGTAGCCACGTTTAAATATTAAGATTTCCTCAGAGTGTAATGTTTGCTAAACTTCTTCATACATACATACATACATACATACATACATACATATATATATGTGTGTGTGTGTGTGTGTGTGTGTGTGTGTTTAAAAGCTTCCAAATGCTGTATACAATGCCCTCTGTATTTGTAGACATTAAAGTATGTGCAGGAGGCCGGTGAGATGGCTCAGTGGTTAAAGGTGTTGTCCACAAGCCTGACAACCCAAGTTCCATCCCCTGGACCTGCATAGCAGACAAAGAGAACCAACCCAAGCTGTCCTCTGACCTCCACATGTACACCACACTCTGACACACACACCCCCACAAAATAAATGTGATAAAAACAAAATAAAGTGGGGCTGGAGAGATGGCCTAGTGGTTAAGAGTGCCAACTGCTCTTGCAGAGGACCTGGGTTTGATCCCCAGCACCCACATGGCAGCTGAGAACTGTCTTAACTCCAGTTCCAGGGGAATCTGACACCCTCTTCTGACCTCCATGGCATTGCATGACATGGGTGTCCAAACCTATATGCAGACAGTACATTCATACACATACAAAAATAAATAAAATAAAAATTTAAACAAACAAACAAAATAAAGTATGTGCACTGAGTATCTAACTCTAGAAAGACTAGCAAAAGGTCCCTAGAGCATAACTGTGAAGATTGTACACAACTGTTAGGCTCTCCAAGATAATGTAGTTGTAAAAACAAAACATAAGTAATTGAATACTAATCTAAAATACTTGATTACCCACCTCGGCATAGAAAAAATGAATAGCTTTCCTCTTTAACCACCATCAAGAACTGTATTATTTTAGCACATGACTCCTGGAGGTTTTCTTTTATAGTCAGTTATAAAAGGAAGGAAAACAAAATAAAAAAAATCAATCTCTCCCCATTTGCTTATCCTCACAGATCTGATAATACTGGCAGCCCACTGCCTTTGAAGATGGCCAGATCAGAATCTCCACTTCTTGCCAGATGTAGTTTAAACCCATGGGGACGCCAGACAAACAAGGAGCTGTCTACATGGCATGGAGGCTCCCTGGACCGACTGTCATAAACTTATACTGGCTTATCAAAATCCTTGGCAAAATAGAACAGTTTTCAGTATTCACTCCAAGAAAAGCCAATTAAAAAACCTGAAATAAAGAATATAGATGTAAAAGTTGATGCATTTTTTAATGTATTGGTGAGTTCAGCCAGAGAGTCAAACTGTATCTGTGATTGCTGTGTGTGCAGTTGAACAACATCCATGATATTGGATTAAGATCAGCCACTCTCATCTTTCATACCACAAACACACACTACATGCTGATGGTGGGTCGTGTTCTATGAGGACTCTGAGATGAGGTGTCCTCTGGAGAAGAGGGGGAAGACGAGTGAGCTCTAAGTGGGTGACATCAGTCCAGATGAGATGTGCTGAGAACCTCTAGCAAGACAGCAGCAGAGGAGGTAGGGATAGAGCTTGGGGGGAGTGTGACAGACTAGCAAGGAGGATGCCCTAGGTTTAATCCCCAGTACAAAGAGGAAGGAAGGGAGGAAGGAGGGAGGGAGGCAGGGAGGGAGGGAGGAAGGCAGTGGAAATGTAAAGAGGATAGGTTTCCAAAAGATTTAAAACATAAGTTATTATTTATAGCAACTGAATGCCAATGTGAGGAGAGATGGGAACGCAGGATAACATCTAACTTCCGGGTTTTCTTTTTTTTTTAATTTTATTTTTTATGTGTATTAATGTACTGTCTGCATGTAGGTTGGTGCACCCATGTCATGCAATGCCTCAGAGGTCAGAAGAGGGCGTCGAATTCCCCTGGAACTGGAGTTAAAGACGGTTCTTAGCCACCATGTGGGTGCTAGGAATCGAACCCGGGTCCTCTGCAAGAGCAGTCAGCGCTCTTAACCGCTAGGCCATCTCTCCAGCCCCTAACTTTCGGCTTTTCATCTCAACTATATTGGAGTAGAAACAGTTTATATGGTAGATGAGCTGAATTTTAATTTAACAATAATATGTTTGCCTGTTTTTTCAGCGCTGGGGACCAGGTACACTTTTGATCAAGCTACATTCAATACATTCAAGTCCTGAATTTCTTTTATAGACTTGAAGCTAATCTTAAGACTTTGGTTTGGATCTAAGGTTGAAAATTTTAACAAGTTTATACTATTTCAGCATTAAAATAAAAATTTGCTCATACTCAGTGGTGGGATGGCCAAGCCCCCTACCCACTTATGTTTTTGAGACAGGGTTTTACTGTACAGTCCAGGTTGACCTCAAACTCATATTCTCTGCCTTGGTCTCAAGATCACATGCACACCCAGCTTCTAAGCTAGTAAGAATTATAGGTAACAAAATTGCTATCAAAACTTTATAGCAGTGCTGTCCAAAAGAAATTTGTGGAAAACATATACATAATCTAAATTTTCCTAGTAGGCCCAGGGAAATTAATTTTAATAATGTTTAGCCAAAATTGATATAAAAGTATCATTTTATATTAAATATTAGAAATAGATTGTGTTTTATACTTAATATGTGCATACAACACATACTAATTTAGACTCGCACATTTCAATGTGTAACTGACAAGTATAAACTGAACAAAATGAACCTTTATTCAGGTCTGAATACTGAATCTACATACAGAATATTTTAAATTTTATTTTTAATTGAATTTTTGCTGTTTTCATACAATAGTATTTAGATTCCCTCCCCTGACATAAAGTAGAATACAGGAGTTCATATTTCACACGTTTAAAACACCTAACACACGAAAATGACTTTCAATGCAGTCTCGAGGTCACTGCCATTCTCTGCATTATAAAGAATGGCTAGATCTTTAGATATGACAGCAGGTATCTAGTATCTTCCAGAGGGAACTAGACAATATTCCATACTGTATGCTCTTTTTTTAATATTTTATTTATTTATTTATTTATTTATTTATTTATTTATTTATTTATTTATTTATTTATTTATTTATTTAGTATATGTATGAATGTACTGTCTACATGTAGGTTTGTGCACCCGTGTCGTGCAATGCCGCGGAAGTCAGAAGAGGGTCTCGGATTCCCCTGGAACTGAAGTTCTCCTGGAATTGGAGTTTCAGACGGTTCTCAGCCGCCATGTGGGTGCTGGGGATCGAACCCAGGTCCTCTGCAAGAGCAGTCGGTGCTCTTAACTGCTAGGCCATCTCTCCAGCCCCCCATATTGTATGCTCTTTAGCCACTTACAGATCTTTAAAGAAACATGGCAGCATGTGTAAGATGGCACTTTGATTACCCTCCTTAAAGACAAAAAGCTAAATCTACCAAGTACAATGTCTTCTGTCAACTTAGCCTTACAGGTCTCTGGTTACTCAGCTCTATAGCTATGTACTTTAAGAATGACCAGACCACAGACCATAGCTTAGCACAGGGGACATACTCTTTGCTGAAAGTCAGCCACGTGAAATCTATAGACAATATGTATGCCTTCATCAACCTTGTGAAAAAGCATCTCCCTTTATAATTATTTTTATAATGTAAATATAAAATACTCATACTCATACATGAGTACTATATTTATATAATTTCCCCCTCCTAGTATCTCATTTTTAATAGCAAATGAACTTTAATAGCAAATGTCCATTCCTAGATAGTTCTTAGAATCTGTAACACTATGATTCTCTTGCTGGGCATGGTGGTACACGCCTTTGATCCCAGCACTCAGGAGGCAGAGGCAGGTGGATCTCTGTGAGTTCGAGGCTAGCCTGGTCTACAGAGTGAGCTCCAGGCCAGCTGGGACTAAAGGGAGACCCTGTCTCAAAAATCCAAAAAGAAAACAAAACAAAAAAACCACTATGATTCTCTAAATTCCAATAACTTATAGGTCCAATTTTCTTTGAATTACCAATAGAGTCCCACTCAATAATTGCTTATAATTATATTACATATTCAGGAATACCAAAATATCAGATCAACAATATAAATGTCTTGCAATAAGTGTTATTTTTAATATTTATTAATCTCCTTCCCTTTCATTTCTTAATTAAATTCTTGCACTCTATTTTTGGCACACCAAAGAAAATGTTGATGCTATTATGTGATTACTGTGTGGGTCCAGGGGCTCGTCTCTCCTCGTTTTTCTCTGTGTGACTGTCTCTCTTCCCCAGCATGCTATCCCCTCCCGTACCTTCTCTCTCTTTCATCTCTTTCATCTATTGGATTCTCCTTGTCTTTTAGACCTGATGTCTTTTCTTCTGCTATGCTTTTCAGTATACTTTCTCCTCATGATTCATTCTCAGCACTCAGCTGAGATGAGCCAGACATCAACCGCCTCCAATGACAATTACTCCTTGCTCTAGAGTTTCAGGTCAAAGTGTCAACTGCCTGTGCAAATATATTTCTTTAGTGTGCTTCAAGAACCTCAAACTTAACACCTCAGAACTAGAGTGAGTAGTTCTTCCTTCCCTGCTTGCTTCCTTTTCTGCTTCTTTTGTTAGTGTTTTTCAGAGTTGGTCCTTTATCCCGTGGGGCAAGAAAGCTGGCTGTCAGCTTACTTCTTTCTCTCAGCCTTCGGAGCTGTATCCAACCAAAAATATAAGCCTGCAACACATCTTCTGAATTCTTCCCTCCCCCCACAAACTCTCTCTTCCACTGTGACTATCTTTGGTTCCATGCTTCTACAAGTATCCAAACTATTCTCTTCCTGTAACAGCCCCTCCTCTATACTAGTTACACCTGAAACCTTACTCTGCAACTGCTTTCCTTAAAACTTTCCACTGGTTCTCCCACCCCTAACGCAGTGATCGCTAACTTTAACATGCCTCAGAATCAGATGAGGAGTTATTAAAGCCCAGGTTCCTGGGCTCCCACTCGTGGAGTTTCTGTTTCAGTATGTCAGGATGATCTGGATATCATTTTTTGAAAGAAGTAAAATAGTTCACAGTCTTTACAAGGCACTAAAGATCTTTAAACGCTCTCTCTCCAGCCATACCTTTCCGTGTACACCCCCAACTCTCTCAACACTGCATTCTACCATCAGAATGAAGTTTAGCTCATCTGCTACATGACTTCCCATATTCTGCTTCTTGAATACATAATGCCGCTTTCATGGCCTTGTTCCATTCCTGGAATGATTATGACATTTAAGGAATTCTTCTGATTTAGCTTAATTCAGTGACTGTGAAAGGACTATGATCTGGAAACATTGTATGAGAAGAATGAAAACAATAGAATTTTATTTAGTTGATACAATCCTGGTCTGATAGAGTTCTAGGAAATATGAGAATTCCTGTCATTGCTGGCCAGAGGGAATGAGATGAATTCCTGTCATGACTGTCCAATGGGAATGAAATGTCTGCAGTTTGTTAACTATACAATCAGACTAAGGTAGGATGATTACATGGAAAAAATAAAGAGTAAAGTAGATATTAAAGTATCATCTTTCAAGGTTTTTATTTTCTCTTCAAGAATGTCCAGAAGGTGGATGTAAATGACATCAATAACACACTTGACAGAGGCTCTAAAAACACAGCATTTATTATGCAAGAAAAATGCATATGGACACAGACCCTAGGGGTGGAGGTTAGGTGGACTCAGTGACCAACTGACCAAGAACAGCACAGTAGCAACAGCATTATAATATTGACTGAATGCCTATGATGATGAGCCCAGCTTTATGCTAAGTGTTTTACATGGATTATTTTTATTTAATCATTACAATAATCCTATGATATAAACATTACATTTTTAAAAGCTATATTACAAATGAAGTTAAGAATGCTTAAGTAAAATGCCTGATATCACACAGCTAGTAAATGTCAGAGCTGAACCACAGCCCCAATCTGTCTGACTCCTAAAGACATGCCATTAACCACTCCACATTCTTTTGAATAATTCTCATTTTGATGCAGAATAGTGTATGCCAAAGCTTCATTATGAAAATTCTAAAAATATTATACTAATAGAAACACTAGCAATAAGTATCACTGAATATGTATCACGTGTATCATGTCAATATGGAGGCTTTTTTTATTTGTTTGTTTTTTTTTTTTTGAGACAGAGTCTCCCTGAAGCCCCAGCTGGCCAGGAACTTGATATGTAGAGCAAGCTGGCCTTGAACTCACAGAGATCTGCTTGCCTCTGTCTCCCAGATGCTGAGATTAAAGGTGTGTGCCCCTACGCCCAGCTTCTTGTCTTTTTTATTTGTTTGACGCATGAGGGTTTTTCTGGGTTTTTTTTTTTTTGGTTCTTTGGTTTATTGGGTCTTGTTTGAGAGAGGGTCTCCCTGTAGCCCTAGCTGTCCTGGAACTCAGTCTGTAGACCAGGCTGGCCTTGAAATCAAAGAGACCCGCCTGCCTCAGCAGGATTAAAGGTGTGTGCCACCACTCCCGGCTGACCCATGAGTTTTGAAACTAATGCTTTGATCTTGTATTGCGGTTTGCATTTCTGTCCTGCTTGCTAGAATGTAGATTCTAGAGGACATAGATTATATGTATCTGCATCTTTGGAACTGAGCACATCAGACATTCAATAGATATTTATTGGACTAAGAAATGTATATTCTAGGCCCTTTTTCATTATTTTCACTGTATAGTAACTGGGAGACTTTAGATAAAAATAAAAAAAAAAAAAAGCCTTCAGATCAAGACAGACAATTCCAACCACATCTGTTGGTTGCTAAATTAAAAGGTTCTTGCTAAAGAAGCAATCCATTAAAGAAAACAACATTTGGGAAAAGAGAATTAACAGCAAGAGTTCATCCTGCTAATTTCAAAATATCCATGGACATTCGTACCTGTGATTTCATGTATTTTAACATCTATATTTTGTCTGGATACAAACTACTTTAAATCAAACTGCTGTGCAGGAATAGAAAGCAATGTCTCTTGCTTCCTATTCAGGTAAAAATTTACATTTACCCATCTAGACATATGCTTTTGTTAATTTTTGGAAACTTTAAAAAATATATTAATATCATTATGTTGCAATTTTTTTTTTTTTTTTTTTTTCTCATTTTTTAAAAAGATAAAACACGAACATTTGTTTAGTGATTCTAATTTTGGGGGGGGTCTTTTTGAGACAGGGTCTCCCTGTAGCCCCAGGTGGCCTGGAACTCACTCTCTAGACCAGGTTGACCTTGAATGCACAGAGATCCACCTGCCTCTCCCTCCCAAGTGCTAGGATTAGACATGCATGACCATACCCAGCTCTAATATTTCTTAAATGTGCCATCTGACAAGCACTTTTTATTTTATTTATTTTTTAATTTTTATTTTTTACTTTTTAAAATTCAACTATTAATACCTTTTTGTTTTTTTTTTTTTGGTTTTTTTTTTTTTTTTTGTCTTTTCGAGACAGGGTCTCCCTGTAGCCCCAGCTGTCCTGGAACTCACTCTGTAGACCAGGCTGGCCTTGAACTCACAAAGATCCGCCTGCCTCTGCCTCCCAAGTGCTAGGATTAAAGGCGTTCGCCACCACGGCCGGCTTTGTTTTTGTTTTTAAGTCAAAGAAATAAACCTGCTTTGAGATTTTCTTAAAGCTTTCTCCACAAAACCGACTCCTGGGTGAAACACAGTAGATATTTAAAGTCAGAATTGGCTGACTACCTACTGTTGGGTTAGGAGAACTTGGATCAAGGATATAAATGTATGTGTCCCAAGACTACAATTTTCCTCCTTTGTTGTTCGAAAATAACAACTTTTCTTTGTAGGGTATCTACAGTTTGACCACCTAAAAGATACTGCTATAAGGTCAGATTCTAGCACAGATATTAGTAGCAAGGAAAGCATTTAAGATTTCCTAAATAGGTAGGTGAAAAGACAAGTGGTATGGTAAGAGTTAATTGAAACATTCCTGTTTGAGAAGGACATAATGAGAAGTGGGGGCTGGTGGGGACTGGGAGTGGTGGGAGGGGGAGCAAGGCGGGGAGATGCAGAGTTAATCAGGGAGCAAATCCAAAGCCAGGCATGGATAGGCCTCACTAATGAGCCTCAAGTACCCTGCAGTGGTTTTCAAACTTAACTGGCTTCAAACGATGCCACCCCGTGACAGAATGCAGCTAGCCATAAGAGGAGGGTGATTAGAATAAATGACTGGAGTAATTAACTCTGATGTGAAACCACCTGATTGGAAAAGAGAAGCCAAGAGCTATTTAGCTGATGGTCCTGCAGTAGAAAAGGAAGCTTTCCCTTTCTCCTGTGTGGTGTTCAGTCAGAACTCCACTCTTTCAAGTAGGTATGTGGTAGCACTAATGAAAAGTAGCTTTCATTCAAGGGCCTCTCAAGGGCCTGCCCATTCATTTTGAAAGGGGAAGAAAATAAAAGCTTCAAAGTAGAACTAATTTACTTTACTCCCTCACCTCTTAGTGAATTCTGCATGAGAGAAGTCTACATTCTTATTTGTGCTAACATTTTTGCCTCCAAATGATGTCATCAAATACTAATTTTATAAAACTTAGGGGACAGTTATTGCAGAAGAATAAAGATCTTAAATTTTCTTTCCTTCAAAAACATTTTACATAGAAAACTTGAAACTGATGATCAGTTACAATTCTTTTCCAAGTGCTTCTAGAATCATTCTTTCCTGAGCAGAGGCAGGACAAGGGAGAAGTGGAGATGTAGGAGTGCGGTGATGCTTGCAGTTAAGACAAAGAATAGGGATGAGATAAGGAAAGAAAGGACACATATTTTTGCAAAAAGTAAGCTTTCTTACAGTGCAAACTGAGCCAAAGAATCCACCACACTCTCTTGCTGGCTTTATTTTATAAAAAAAGAGGGGAATTACAAAGACTTGGGAGCATTACTACCTGCTGTTTTACAAGTAATCATTAATTCATCAGGGCAATGTTGTTCTGTACCTGCTGAGTTAATGTTCTTTGACACACCCCTCCCCCAAACAGGTTCATAAGCCTCCCAGTAACTACTTGGGTGTAGTAGCACACTAACCTAGCAAATGTTTATGCCTACACTCGGATTTATTTGACAGCTTTACACCTTTGGGCATGATATAATTAAATGTTTTGACAGCTAAACAAAAACTGTATAAATTTAAAAGCTATTAGGAGCTCAGCATCTAGAATCAAAATGAAGTAATTTGCTTATACCATAAGCCACTTTTAGCAAGGCTTTTCAATAGAATGAGAAGGGTGTCTATCTAGTCAATGTTTTGGCTAATTTGTGCATATTCTCCTATGAAGAACAGCCCCTTTATACATGTTGATGGTGAATTTAGTGCTAATAAAGGCAATATGAACATATTAAGATAATCAATATAACTCCTAGACTCTAAATCTGTATTATAACTTGATAAACACAAATATTAAAAACACACCAAGTAAGAAATAGTGGATTAGTTTAAAAGGCTACCGTGTACTACTTTAAAAAGTTTAGCAACACAGAATAAAACTCTTCTCACTCAGTCACTAAGAACTTAGGAGGTTAGCCCCCATCCTTCCAAGGGGCCAGCTTCTGGATATCAGTATTTACTGCCGCTGTGGGCCTCTGAGACCCCAAGTTCCCATAAGGAGGACTTCCCAATACCCTTAAATTCATGGATAACCTTCTGAGAAAATTATTGCTTATAATCCCAGCTTTAGACAATGTTCCTACCAGCAGCAGTATTTAAACACAGATTACAAAACAGAGATATTTCTTTAAAAGTGAAAAAAACGTACATGGTAAAACCAACATATTCATGAAACTGTTTCTGTTTTTGAAGATAAAAGGCTATCTCCATCTATTACATGGTATCACATCATCATTCTGGAAAGAAGGTGGTGGCTTACAGTCTATGCAGAGGGCTATACTTGAACAGTACTTAAGTTAGAGCTATTACTGAAGCATATGGACTCTATCAATATATCAAATACTCAAAACTCAATTATGTAACAATCTTGGGAGACACTTTATCTTCAATAAAGGTAACAATGATCATTTATTTATTTAAGAAACAAATAACTAAAACGTTTGGAAAGCAGACCACTTTTCATGTGGTGTTTATATTTCACTTAATCATCCTTCCTGGAAAGACAGCTCTAGAGGAGGAAATTACTGAGAACTAAATCCTGTTTAACTTATACACGGGAGAAGTCAAGCAATTTAGAAAAGCATATTCTAAAAAGAGCTTCGTATGTACACATCCAACAACACCACTGCATTATCTAATTGTTCGCTTCCTCCTGCTTGCTTTAACAGGGTAGATGTCTTTCTGTATATTGTATTTGGTTTCTCTGGCACAGAGCCTGAAAACAGATTAAACTTTCCGAAGTGTTCAGATATCTGGTGGTGAGTAGAGTATAAGAAGAAGGGCCTGGGGACTCAGAAGCTGAGAAATGAAATTCAGTTATATATTTATTATTTTAAATAAATGAATCTTGAGTTAGAGCATTTAAACACTGGTTTGACACTCAACGTTTCTAGAAGATGAGTAGATCTTTGAAAACTTTTAGTGATTAACGGACCAAAAGGCAGACTTTACTAGGAATAAAATAAGAAACTGGTGACTTTAGAGTACTAAAGGGGTCCTCTTCTTAAGGCACATTATCTCAATGTCAAATAATAAAATTTATATTTACTTCACTTTTTTATTGACATTTTAAAGTGTTATCAAATACACCTGACATCAGTGTATCTATCTGCCAGACTTTGTGATTACAGAGATAACCAGCAGGAGCTGCCCAGACAATTGAGCTGACTGAGAGCACAGGAAAAGGAGTTTAGGCCAATTGGCCTCTCCTAGGTAAAGAGTTTAGAAACCTCAGTGGCAGCTCCAGCGGTTCAGTGACTTTTGGGTGAGATTCCCTGTGTGTGTGTGTGTGTGTGTGTGTGTGTGTGTGTGTGTGTGTGTGTGTGTGTATCACGCTTAGTAAAATATACTAACTCTACAGATCGATAGACCTTTACTTTCTGTACTGCTGAGAAATTGTAAGAGGTGCAGAATAATAATGAAAAGCTTTCTTATGAAGAAATTTAAGTGTATGCCAACTGAAAGGGCTTTCTGACCTTCTGACACAGGATTTAAGTCTCCTGCATATATAAAAAGAAAATATATAAACACAAATTGGTTATTTGGGAAATATTTCAGAGTCCTACTCTCTGAATTACTCCCCATGGGAAAGTCCTGATGTTTGTGCTTTTCCATCCAATGCTGTCCTTTGCCTTTAAAAGCATTGGCAAGCCAGGATTTTAAAAGGAGTTTTTTTGGAATGCTCTAAGTTTTATGTTACAGATTCTGATGCTAACACTTTCTTGATGTTTTTAACAGTGCTGTATGTGTCCATTAGAACTGTTTCTTGGTATTTTCCTTGTGACTGTTCCACTTCTGGAATCCAGCCTCTTATGGATTAACTCTATCTTAATTCTTCCATGCTAACAATGGTGTCTTAAATTCACTGAAGTGTATGTGATGGTTCCTGTTGTGAAAGCTTGGTCCCCAGATTGTGGTGCTATTAAGAGATGATTGGATTATGAAAGTGCCAATTCTAACGACAGGCTAATACATTGCTGAGTTCAGGTTAAAGGGTTAATAGGGTGTGGGGCCTGGTTGGAGGAGTAGGTGACTAAGGGTATGCTTTGGAAGGGTGTCTCCCCAGGCCACTCCTCTCTGTCTACCTCTGCTTCCTGCCTGTGATGAGGTAAGCTCTTCTGTCCCAACCACAATCCCTGCCATGATGTTCTGCCTCACTATGGCCCAGAACCTAAGCAGCTAAACAAGAACTGTACGATAGCAATGGCATTACAATATTAGTGAATGTGCCCAGATTTATGCTAAATGTTTTATGTAGATTATTTTATTTAATTATTACAGTAATTCTGTGAGATAAGCACTAGGAGTTAAACAACAAATTAAAAAATTATTTTAAGTGGAACAACATTGTTCAATGAAACATAGCCTGACAATTCCTTACAAAATTAAATATTCTCTTACAATATGATCATGCAACTGCACTCTTTGATGTAATCAAGCAAAACGGAAACATACCTACACAAAAACTCACACATGAATATTTCAGTTTTATTCATACTGCTAAAACTTAGAATCAACCAAGATGTTCTTCAGGAGACAAATGGTGCATGGCAGTATATCCACCCAGTGGAAAAACCCTGAATATTTACTGTTAATCAAATGAAGCTAACTTGAAAAGGCCATATATTATGGGATGGCAAATATACTATGCTGGAAAAGCTGAAATTATGAAGACAATAAAAACAGCACTGGATGGCTGGGTGTGGTGGTGAATGCCTTTAATCCCAGCACTGAGGAGGCAGAGGCAGGCAGATCTCTCTGAGTTCAAGGCCAACCCGGTCTATAGAGCGAGCTCCAGGCCAGCTGGGACTAAAGGGAGACCTTGTCTCAAAATAGCAGAAAAAAAAAAAAAAAAAGATCAGTGGTTGCCAGGGATTCTGGGGACAGCAGTGGGTTGAGGGAAGGAGGAATGAATAGTGGGATAGAAGGGATTTTCGGGGCTGGAGAGATGGCCTAGCGGTTAAGAGCGCAGACTGCTCTTGCAGAGGACCCAGGTTCAATCCCCGGCACCCACATGGCGGCTGAGAACGGCTGTAACTCCAATTCCAGGAGAACTCCAGTTCCAAGGGAATCGACACACCCTCTTCTGACCTCTGCGGCACTGCATGACATGAGTGCACAAACCTGCATGCAGACAATACATTCATACACATAAAAATAAATAATAAAAAAAAAATTTTTTAAAGGGATTTTCATGGTAGATATGTTTATGCATTTGCGAAAACCTATAGAATATCTAACATGAAAAAGTAGATTGAGATGTAATGTACATACTTGTGCTAACAATGCCAGGGATTACATATTCCACACAAAGCAAGATGGTGATACTAGGGGGAGGTCGGGACAGGGGGGGATGGAGGTGTAGATGATGTCTCTGTGACTATTCCATGTGATTCTTTTAAGCTGCTCTTAAAACAGTTGATTAACTTTTATAAAGTGATACTTGTATCTCTGCATCTTTCTCAAACTATAAGCTACATAAAGATGTAAGTCACATATCTTCAAGTCACCTTTATCATCACCGGTTCCTAAGATGCCTGAGAAAGGTATTGGCACATAGTGAGTGCCTCAGTTGCTACTTTCTGAAATGAAAGAAGTGCAAATAAGTCTCTCATAATGCTTTATTTTTAGAAAATGTCCCAGATACTATAGAAAGAGAAGCATTAGTTAAATTCATACATTTAATTCATTAATCTCATACTTTTCATCTTCACTTATCAGAACACATCTCTGTATGCCTTAGTTTCTTTATTTTCTGTAATTTTATTTATTACTATATTAGTCACTTTTCTGTTGCTTTGAAAGAACCACTGTGACCAAGGGAACTTATGAAAGGAAGAGTTTACTTGAGCTTACAGTTGATGGTTCCAAGGGAATTAGAGTCCAACACAGTGGGGAGGCGTGGTGGCAGGAGGTGCCTGAGCAGAAGCACAAAGCAGAGCTTCACATCTGCAAGTGGGCACACGAAAGAGAGCGAGGCTGGAGATTGGTGAGGTTTTTTGAACTCTTTAAGTGCACCCACTTCCTCCAGCATGGACACACCTTCTAAGACCTCCCAAAGTAGTGCCACCAACTGGGGATAAACTGTCTGAATACTTAGAGCCTATGGGGGACACTCTCATTCAAACCACCACAGTTATTACTGTGGGGTGTGTGTGTGTGTGTGTGTGTGTGTGTGTGTGTTTGTGATATTTGGGGGGGGGCATGCCACTATGTGTATGTGTAGAGGTGAGAGAATGAAAACATGGCTCTGTTGTAGGCTAAGACAGGCCAAGTGTGTCATTTCTCCAGCTGATTACTGCCACCACGGTGTTGCTCAACAGACTTTTATTTTTATTTATTTATATTTTTAAATTTTGTGTGTGGTGTATACGTGGGTTTGTGGAGGTCAGAGGGTGACTTCAGTGAGGTACCTTTCTCTATTGTGCTCCATCTTAATTTTTGACACAGGTTCTCTTACTAAACCTGGAACTTGCAATTTCAGATGGATTAGCTAGCCAGCAAGGCCTTGGGATCTGGCTGTCTTTGTACCCCATCCCATGTCCATCACTGGGAATACCATCATCTGCCACTTCAACATGTATGCTGGGGATCTGAAATCAGGTCTTCATACTTCCAGGAAAAGACTTTACCTCCTTTGCCAACTCCTCAGCCCTAGCTTTTAAAGAAAGGCTAAAAACCCAGATTTTGGAAAGGAAATGATACCTTTATGTTAAAAAATTACATATTTTTATTAAAATATTAGATGATTCATTTCTGAAATAGAATCCTCCATTCATATCCAAGGGATTGGTTCCAGGGACTCTCTCTGGATTCTCTCCTTTGTGCAAAAGCCAAGCACTCAGGAAAGGGAGAGCTACAATCACCAAGAATCTAAGACCTAGCAGCTTTCCTCAGGATGATAGCACAATCAGAAGTTGCCAAACATCCTAGGAAATAGAGTATAAACTTAAAAATCAGCACAAGGCTTGAGAATGCAGCTCAGTGGTACAACGCTTGTCTACCAAGAATGAACCCAGGCCAGTTTGAGGAATGGTGGGGCACGAGGAGGAAAGAACTCAAGGGGATGGAGGTAAAGTGTTTGCCTATTACATACGAGGCTTGAAGCTCAATGCCAAACACCACACACACATACAAAAAAGAATCATGTCATAACACAGCTAGTACTGAGGGAAATGTTTCCTTCAGTTCATAATAATGTGGGTTTTTGTTGTTGTTGTTGTTGTTGTTGTTGTTTTGTCTTTTTGAGACAGGGTCTCCCTGGAGCTCTGGCTGTCCTGGAACTTACTCTGTAGACCAGGCTGGCCTTGAACTCACAGAGATCTGCCTGCCTCTACCTCCAAAGTGTTAGGATTAAAGGCATGTGCCACCACACCCAGCTCATAATAATGTTTTAATTCATTAAAGACATACAAGGAATGAAAATATAAAAAGATAAATAAAGGAATTAAATAATTTGATAAATAGAATTTCTAGAAACAAAAAATAGACATTAAACTTATACTAGAATGAGTAAACACTAGATTTCAAATAGATGAAGAGAAAAATCATGACCTAAAAATATGAGAAAACTGAAAGAACAGGTTAGAGAAATGATAAAAGAAAGGCCAAGCAGCTAGTGGTGCTGCTCAGAGGGCAGGCGCATGCTTGGTGTCCCCAGCGCCCAGGTTCACACCCAAGTAGACAAAGTATCCCAAAATGATGCTGGGGGGGAAAAAAAAAAAAGATGTATCTGGCCTTTCCCGTTTCTGGCACGGCACTTGTAAAAACCTTTCATAGTGCTTAATCTGAATGAAAAACACATGAACTGGTGTCAGAGGTATTATGTACACATAAGGAAAAGAGAATGTTTTTGCTTTTAGAAACATTATACATGTAGAATCCCTGAATAAACTGAGAGGATGAGGGAGAGATCATACCAAAGTATTGTCTGAAAACTTTCCAGGACTTATTTAAAATGAACATCTTTAAATACAGGTGTAAAATGAACCCAAGCAGAAAAGAAAAACAAGTAAATTCACACTTGAACAGATGGATTGCAATAAAACTGGAAAACAAGCTGGGTGTGGTGTCACACATTTAATCCCAGCACTGAGGAGGTAGAGACAGGCAGAGCTCTGTGAGATGGAGGTCAGCCTGCTCTACATAGCAAGTTCTAGCCCACCATGGGCTACTGGGAGACCCTGTCTAAAATAAGACAAAATAACACAACAGCAGCAGCAACAACAAAAACAACAAAACAAAAACTGAAAAACACTACACAGCTGAAAAAAATGTTAAAAAGCAAACCAAGCAGCGGCTGGAGAGATGGCTCAGGGGTTAAGAGCACAGGCTGACTTGCAGAGGACCCGGGTGCAGTTCCCAGCTCCCACACGGCAGCTAACACCTCTTTATAACTCTAGTTCCAGAGGATCTGATGCCCTCTTCTGACCTCTGTGGGCACTGCACAATATGGGTGCACGTACATACACGCAGGTAATATACTCTTACCAATGAAATTAATAAAATATTAAAAAAGCAAAGTAATCTAAACTGATAGACTTTTTAAAATGTTTTTTTCACATAAATTTATTTTTATTTTTTTAACAAATCTAGACCGATGTTCCCGCCCATTCCCCCACCCCGCCAGAGCTCATGCATTCTGCCAAACGTGCTTTTCATCTCTTAGTCTTTCTCAATATTCTCCATGAGGAAGTTGACTGTTTTGAGCAGAAGTTCACTGTTTCAGTCAGTAAAACTGATAGACTTTTAAACAATTTAAAAAGTTAAAGGTTACTTAATAATAGTCTCTAAATGCTGAGAAAAATAACAGTGAATCCATTGGCTAAACAGAAGGTAAAATGAAAATCATTCCAGATAAAGAAAACCAACATGCCAAATAAAATTTAAAAATCCTTTCTGTAGGCCTACACTGCCCACAGGCCACCAGTCTATAATTCTGCTGTACAACCAGAACTTAAAGTGGCTCAGCTGCACCAGCTGGTATGACACCTCAGTTGGTCCAAGGATGAACATGGCCATTCTCCAGATCCTTCTCCTTCTGACTTCTGTTACACACGGACAAAAAAGTCCTAGACAAGGCACCTCTGTGTTTTCTCTATGGTGTCTGAGATGCCACACTGCCACTGCTCTGCTCTGGTCCATTTCCAGCTGTCTCTACTCTATTCAATCCATGTGACACAACCAGAACTCACTTCCTATATTAGAACTTTAGTTATTCCATTCTTTCTACAACAGTCATACATTCATCTCTTTTTTTTTTTTAATTTTTATTTATTTACTTATGTGTATGAGTGTGCTGTCTGCATGTAGGTTTGTGCACCCGTGTCGTGCAATGTCACGGAGGTCAGAAGAGGGTCTCGGATTCCCCTGGAACTGGAGTTCTCCTGGAATTGGACTTACAGATGGTTCTCAGCCGCCATGTGGGTGCTGGGGATCGAACCTGGGTCCTCTGCAAGAGCACTCGGTGCTCTTAACCGCTAGGCCATCTCTCCAGCCCACATTCATCTCTTTATTGATAGAGTAAACCTAACTCTTTATCATGATGTTCAGGTCTCTGAATGCCTGACCTCAAAGTACTTTCACAGTCCAAGTCTCAACAATTGTCTTTTTATTTCACTGTTGCCCAAGAATAGCTTGTCATTTTTCTTCTGACTTTCTTGTCTGCTCTTGTTCTCTCCTTAGCTAGAATGGAATTATGACGTATGTTCCCACACCTGCAGCAGTAGGCTGGCCAGAGGACATGCGGTCACTCACTCATCACACCCAGCTCTTGGTCTCATGGAGGAAAGCCGCCAGCACCCTCTGTTTTCACCTCCCCTCCAAACACTGCCCATCAACCATGCATTCCAACAGAAGCCCAGTAACACCCCTAAGTGCAATGGAGAAGACTCACTGCATTCCAGGGACAGCAGAGCCAAATCTCCAGCTTCTCTTAGACTGATGATCCTATTAGTACTGTAAAATCCTGAGCTATGAAAGAGTCTGCCAAAGAAAGTATCATTTTCATTACAGCATTTTGCTAAACAAACGATGTTTGTATTTATACATTCTTTAAATTGAACACACTATCCCACTTCCTCTGTGTTTGGTTTTTTATTTTTTTATTTTTTTGTCTTTTCGAGACAGGGTCTCCCTGTAGCCCCAGCTGTTCTGGAACTCACTCTGTGGACCAGGCTGGCCTTGAACTCACAAAGAAACGCCTGACTCTGCCTCACAAGTGCTAGGATTAAAGATGCACGCCACCATGCTCAGCTCCATTTATTTATTTATTTATTTATTTATTTATTTATTTATATTATTTTGGGGGGGTCTTTTTGAGACAGGGTTTCCCTGTAGCCATAGCTGTCTGGAACTCGCCCTGTAGACCAGGCTGGCCTTGAACTCACAAAGATCTGCCTGCCTCTGCCTCCCAAGTGCTAGGATTAAAGGCATGCACCACTGCGCCCGGCTTCCTCCATGTATTTATAAGCTATGGTAACATATTTGAGAATGAAATTAGAAATGCTCCATTCACATGGTGATTCTAAATCACACAGGGAAGTATACAAAACACAGAATACATGAGTCAATAAAATGAGTGGCAAGTTCTAGTTTGACGACATGTATTAAAATGAGCCATTTTGTTCATTTCCCAAAGGAATAATTATCCCTATGTAAAAAATTACATAATCGCTGGGCGTGGTGGCACATGCCTTTAATCCTAGTACTTGGGAGGCAGAGGCAGGTGGATCTTTGTTAATTCAAGGCCAGCCTGGTCTACAGAGTGAGTTCCAGGACAGCTGGGGCTACAGGGAGACCCTGTCTTGAAAAGACAAAAAAAAAAAAATTACATAATGAAGAAAGCAGGACTTAGAGCTGGGAAGGGAACTGCGGAGCATCCAAGCTCACTGGATGCTCAAGGCCAGCTAGCGCATGGCTCAGACTACGGCATCATTGTGAGAGAATACCTGATAGAAACAACTTAAGAGGAAAGATCCATTTTGCTCTATTATGGCAGGTGGACGTGGCAGAACAACTCCCATCATGGTGGATAGGAAGTGGAGTATGGCAGTGACAAGAAGGGCCCATGAAAACAAGGTCCCCAAGGACCTGCCCCCAGTGACCCCCCTCACAGGCTCCACCTTCCATAGTTCACCCACCTTCCAATGATTTATTCAAATTTGAACATGATTAGGCACATATAAGCTTTGTAACACCTTAAGACATAACACTGCCATCTACAAAGTTTATACTTTAAAGCAGAGCAATCTATTTTCATAAGAAGAAAAGGAGGGAGGGAGGGAAGAGGGAGGGAGGGAAGGGGGGAAGGAAGGGGGGAAGAAGGGGAAGAAGAAGGGGACGAAGGGGGAAGGGGGAAGAAGGGGGAGGGGGAAGAAAAAGAGGGGAAGAAGAAGGGGAAGAAGGGGAAGAAGAGGGGGGATAAGGGAGAAGGGGGAAGAAGGGGGAAAAAGGGGGAAGAAGGGGGAAGAAGAGGAGGAAGAAGGGGGAAGAAGGGGGGAAGAAGGGGGAAGAAGAGGGGAAGAAGGGGGAAGAAGAGGGGGAAGAAGGGGGAAGAAGAGGGGGAAGAAGGGGGAAGAAGGGAGAAGAAGAGGGGGAAGAAGAGGAGGAAGAAGGGGGAAGAAGGGGGGAAGAAGGGAGAAGAAGAGGGGGAAGAAGGGAGAAGAAGAGGGGAAGAAGGGGGAAGAAGAGGGGAAGAAGGGGGAAGAAGAGGGGGAAGAAGGGGGAAGAAGAGGGGGAAGAAGGGGGAAGAAGAGGGGCTAGAAGAGGGGGAAGAAGGGGGAAGAAAAGGGGGAAGAAGCAGGAAGAAGGGAGAAGAAGAGGGGGAAGAAGGGGGAAGATGGGGGAAGAAGGGGGAAGAAGGGGGAAGAAGGGGGAAGGAGAAGGGAGAAGAAGGGGGAAGAAGGGGGAAAGAGGAAGGGGGAAGGAGGAAGGGGAAGGGGAAGGGAAGGGAAAGGGAAGGGAAAGGGAAAATAAAATTGCAAAAATAATTTTACAATTTCAATTAAGTTTATGATGTCAACCATACCAGCCTCCGGCTGTATATACCTGAGAGATTTTAAAAAATTTTTAAATTTTATTTATTTTGTATGTGTATGATGTACTGTCTACATGCAGGTTTGTGCACCCGTGTCGTGCAATGCTACAGAGGTCAGAAGGGGGTGTCAGATTCCCCTGGAATTGGAGTTAAAGACGGTTCTCAGCTGCCATGTGGGTGCTGGGGATCGAACCTGGGTCCTCTTCAAGAGCAGTCAGTGCTCTTAACCGCTAGGCCATCTCTCCAGCCCCTACCTGAGAGATTTAACCACCATAATCTTGTGAACTTTTTAATTATATGCTTTTGAGAGAATTGGTTTTGTACTTTGTTTTGATATTAACTATGCTTTAACTCGGGTTAGTAAGCTTTTCCTATAGAAGTACAAATATTAAATGTTTTAGGTGTTGCCAAATGATCACTGGCACAATATTTGGCTCTGTCATTATTGACTAAAGGGAGACAGAGCTAGTAAACAAGTATAATGGCTGCATTCTAACCATGTGGTTTTAGGTTTGTTTTTACAGAAACAGGCAGTAGGCTATACTAGGTTCATGACCCACTGATTGTTGATTCATGGTTAAGATGCACAAAACAACTATTAAACACTTTATTTCTGGGGTCCTTTCTTCACTGAGAATCTGAGCAGGAGTAGAAGCTGAGGCCCTGGGAACACTAGGCCAGGAGGTGGATCTAATGGCTCAATAGACTTTATTTCAACAAGGTTCTTGGTGCCACGTCCCTTCTTCCTACAAATATCTGGAACATACAATACTGGCATCTAAGACTATCTGGGATAAATTCTAGTCTGAAGAACAGGTCTTCCCTTGGTAGAAGCAAAAACAACCTGGCTTATCACTGAGAATCAATTTAAGACATAACTTTTTTTTTTAGACATAACTTTTTTTTTTTTTTTTTTTTTTTTTTTTTNTACACATACAAAAAAGAATCATGTCATAAAAAAGCTAGTACTGAGGGAAATGTTTCCTTCAGTTCATAATAATGTGGGTTGTTGTTGTTTGGTGTTGTGTTGGTGGGGGTGTTTGTCTTGGGGAGACATGGGGCGCCCCGGATGCGCTGATGGCCGGAATTACAGCGGTTAGACCAGGCGGGCCTGGAACGCACAGAGATATGAATGCCGCGGACCGACAAAGTTTTTAGGTAGTAAAGGAATGGGCAACAAAACCAAGCTACCGTAATATTGTTTTAATTCTTAGTTTTAAAGAAAAGACAAGAATAAAATATAAAAGCATACATAAGGAATTATAAATAAAGGTGATGGAATAGAAGTTGTCAGAGAGAATACTACAAACTAAAAAGATGATCCTTTAAATCGTATACTAGAATGAGTACATCACTAGATTGTCAAATAGAGGAAGAGAACAATCCGGACCTAAAAAATATGTGAGAAAACTGAAAGGGAACAGAGTTAGAAATATGATTTTAAAAGGCATTAGGGCAAGCAGCTCGTGGTGTCTTGCTGCGTCATGAGGGTAGGCGCATGTCTTTTTTGGTGGTCCCCAGCGCCAGGTTCACACCCACGTAGACAAGTATCCCAAAAGAGCTGGGGGGAAAAAAAAAAGATGTTATCTGGCCGTTTCCCGTTTCTGCCTCTTTTTTTGGCACTTGTAAAAACCTTGGCTAGAGTGCCTTAATCTGAATGATAAATAACCCCTGAAACGGGTTCGGTCCAGATTGCCCTCTGGATTATTGTACACATATAAGGCACAAGAGAAATTGTGTTTGCTTTTAGGCAACATCTATACATGCTGAGAAGCCTCTTGCAATAAAACCTGAGACGTCGGATTACGAAGCTACTGACATCGGGCGAGATTCATACCAAAATATTGTCGTGAAAACGTTTCGGATTCTATTTTTAACAGGAACATCTGTAAATACAGGTTGAAAATGACCCAAGCAGAAAAGTAAAAAACAAGTAATGCACACGGGAACAGATGGTATATGCAATTTAAATACGGGGAGAAAATCAAAGCTGGGTGTGGGTGGACACAGGTGTAAGCCCACGCACGGAGAGGGTAGAGACAGGCAGTAGCTTTGGTGAGGATGGATCGTTCAGCGTCTTGCGCTTACAGAGTATATCAGTTCTAGCCCACCATGGGACGTACGGGGAAGACCGGTCTAAAATAAGACCATATTAACACTTAACAGCCAGCAGCAACAACAAAAACAACAAAACAAAAACTGAAAAAAACACCTAACAGCCTGAAAAAAAATGTTCAAAAAGCAAACCAAGCAGCCGGTGGAGAGATGGCTCAGGTGTTAGAAGCACGCGCTGACTTGCAGAGGACCCTGCAGTTCCCCGCTCCCACACGGCCACGAGCTAACACCTCTTTATTAAATCTATTAGATTCAGGAGGCGGATCTTGAGATGCCCTCTTCTATGAACCTCCCTGTGGGAATAGGCGCCGAGCTGCCCCTGACAATGCTGGATCTTGTTGCCGCTTATCATACACACCGACAGTATATACTTCTAAACTCCCTCTCATCGAACCCATGGAATTGCTATGTCAACGCCTTAACAATATTAAAAATATGCAGAAGCCTATTTCCTACACTTGACTAGCTCTTATTAATGTTTCTTTTCACCATGATTAGTGCGAATCGCGGATGTTTTATTCCTGTATATGTTATAGACAAATCTAGACCGAGCCCCCTTTGTTCCCGTCCCCATTCCCCACCATCCAGAGTTCTTGCATTCTGCTAAACATGCTTCTCATCTCTTAGTCTTTCTCACATTCTTCTTCCTGAGGACTTGTTTGACTGTTTTGAGCAGATCGATAGTTCACTGTTCAGTCCGTTAAAACTGAGTAGGACTGGGTTAAAACAATGGAAAAAGGACAAGTTGACGTAAGAAGGTCTCTAAATGCGTGAGGAAAAAAGAACAGGAATCCATTGGTCGACAGATTGCGTAAAATGAAATATCCTTCCAGATAAAACAAACCATACATGCCAAACTTAAAATTTAAAAATCCTTTCTGTAGGCCTACACTGCCCACAGGCCACCAGTCTATAATTCTGCTGTACAACCAGAACTTAAAGTGGCTCAGCTGCACCAGCTGGTATGACACCTCAGTTGGTCCAAGGATGAACATGGCCATTCTCCAGATCCTTCTCCTTCTGACTTCTGTTACACTTCTTTAAGACACTAAAAGTGCCGAGAAAATGGCAACATCTTGCCGGCTGTCTGCGATGTGGACGGGGCGGATCGATTTGCCACACGGCCACTGCTGCGGCTCGGGGCACGGGCCAGTCTTTGTCAGCGACTGATATGCAACCAATGGTGAAAAAAAAAGGAATCACGGCCGATATTTACGCAACTCTAGTTATTTCCCATTTCTTTCACAACAGTCCTACATTATCTCTCTTTTTTAAATTTTTACTTTATTTACTTCTTGTGTCATGAGTTTGTACTGTCTTTGCATGTACGGTCTGTGCACCCGTCTGTCGTTCAATGTCACGGACGTCCAGCAATAGAGGGTCTCGTTTCCCCTGGAACTGGAGTCTCCTGGAATTGGGACTCTTCACCTCGTTCTCAAGCCGCCATGGGTGCTGGGGATCGAACCTGGTTCCGCTGCAAGAGCACTCGGTGCTCTTAACCGCAGGCCATCTCTCCCGCCCCACAATTCATCTCTTTATTGAAGATTAAAGCTCATCTTTATCTATAGTTTCAGTGTCTTCTGAATTGCCTGACCTCAAAGTACTTTCACAGTCCAAGTCTCAACAATTGTCTTTTTATTTCACTGTTGCCCACGAATAGCTTTGTTCATTTTTTTCTTTTCTGCACTGATTCTCTTAGTTCTGCTCTTGTTCTCTCCTTAGCTAGAATGGAATTATGACGTATGTTCCCACACCTGCAGCAGTAGGCTGGCCAGAGGACATGCGGTCACTCACTCATCACACCCAGCTCTTGGTCTCATGGAGGAAAGCCGCCAGCACCCTCTGTTTTCACCTCCCCTCCAAACACTGCCCATCAACCATGCATTCCAACAGAAGCCCAGTAACACCCCTAAGTGCAATGGAGAAGACTCACTGCATTCCAGGGACAGCAGAGCCAAATCTCCAGTCTTCTCTTAGACTGCTTGTTGATCTATTAGTACTGTACAAATCCTGAGCTTTGAAAGATGCTGCAAGAAAGTATCATTTTCCTTACAGCATTTGCTAAACAAAACGATCTTTGTTTGTATTTATTAACCTTCTTTAAATTTGAAATACACCTATCCCACTTCCTCGTGCTGTTCTGTTTTTTATTTTTTTATTATTTCTCGTCTTTTCGAGACAGGGTCTCCCTGTTAGCCCAGCTGTCATGTTCTGGAACTATCTCTGTGGACCAGGCTGGCCTGAATTCTCACACAAAGAAAAAGAAGAAACGCCTGACTCTTGCCTCACAAAGTTGCTAGGAATTAAAGATGCACGCTCGCCACCATGCTCCAGCTTCCATTTATTTATGTATTTTATTTATGTATGTTTTTAAGTGTCTGCCTTGATGCATTTCTTCCATCCTTTTATTCTTGGGCGTTGGTCGCGTTTTTTTGAGACAGGGTTTCCTGTCGCTCATAGCTGTCTGGAATCTTCGCTCTGTAGATCCAGGCTGGCCTTTGAACTCACAAGCTCTGCCCTGCCTCTGCCTCCCATAGGCTAGGATTAAAGGCATGCCACCACTTGCGCCTGCGCTTCCTTCCAGGATTAGACGCTATGGTAACATATTTGAGAATGAAATTAGAAATGCTCCATTCACATGGTGATTCTAAATCACACAGGGAAGTATACAAAACACAGAATACATGAGTCAATAAAATGAGTGGCAAGTTCTAGTTTGACGACATGTATTAAAATGAGCCATTTTGTTCATTTCCCAAAGGAATAATTATCCCTATGTATAAAAAATTACATAATCGCGGGTGTGGTGGCGCACACGCCTTTAATCCTAGTACTTTGGGAGGGCAGAGGCAGGTGGATCTTTGTTAATTCAAGGCCACACACCAGCCTGTCTACAGAGTGAGTTCCCGACAGTGGGGCTAAGGGAGACCCTGTCTTGAAAAGACCAAAAAAAAAAAAAACAAAAAAATTAATAATGAAGAAAGCCCGGGACTCGGAGCTGCGGGACGGGAACTGCGGTAGCATTCCAAGCTCACTGGCATCTCAAGGCAGGCTAGCGCACTGGGATGCACGACAGACTAGCTTGTCATAACATGCACTATGCTTGGATGTACGAGCGAAGAGCCAGTAACAGTATAGAGAGGGACGAGAATGAAGCCTGAGAGGATACCCAAAGTATAGTACTACACTAGGCATACGGGTGAGGGTATTTCAGTACTAGAGGGCTGACGGTGCAGAAGGACTGCCCGCAACCCCCTCCCCCCACCCCCCCCCCCTCCAGTAATCCCCGTCCCGAACACGATCCGCAGAACATAGCACGCATGCTAGCTGCATCGGACTTAAGGAAGTGGAGGGTTGTTTCGAATAGGAGGCCAGGACTATGCATACAATCATTACCTTGAGTGACAAGAAGGCCCATGAAAACAGGTCCCCAAGGAATGCCCCCAGTTGACCCCCTTCCACAGGCTCCACCTTCTCATAGTTCACCCACTTCCAATGCTTTATTCAAAATTTGCACCACGCTTCGGCACATCTTACAGCTTTTGTAACCCTCTTAAGCCATCACACTGCCCTCTACAAAGTTTATACTTAAAGCAGAGCATCTATTTTCATAAGAAGGAAAAATGGAGGGAGGGAGGGAAGAGGGGGGAGGGAGGGAAAAAAAAAAAAAAAAAAAAAAAAGGGGGAAGAAGGGGAGGAAGAAGAAGGGGAAGAAGGGGGACGGGCGGGGGAAGAAGGGGGAGGGGGAAGACAAAGAGGGGAAAGGAAGAAGAAGGGTGAAAGAAGGGGACAGAAGAGGGGGGGATAAGGGAGAAGGGTGAAGACGGGGGAAGACAAAGGGGACGAAGGGGGCGAAAGAGGAAGGAAGAAGGGGAATGAAGGGGGGGAAACAGAAGGGGGAAGAAGAGAAAGAGGAGAAAAAAGAAAAAAAAAAAAAAAAAAAAGGGGGAAGAAGAGGGGAAGAGGGGAAAGAAGAGGGGGACGAAAGTGGGACGAAGAGGGCGGAGAAGGGGGAAAGACGGGAGAAAGAAGAGGGGGAAGAAGAGAAAAAAAAAAAAAAAAAAGGGGGAAGAAGGAGAGAGAAGAGGAGAGAAGACGAGAGAAGATGGGGAGAGGGAGAAGAAGGAAGGGAGAGAAGGAAGAAGGAATAAGGGAGAAGGAAGAGGGGAAGAAGGGGGGAAGGGGAAGAAGGGAGAAGAAGAAAAAAAAAAAAAAAAAAAAAAAAAAAAAAAAAAAAAAAAAAGAAGAAGAAGAAGAGGGGGAAGAACGAGGAGGAAGAAGGGGAATGAAGGGTGGATTAATAAGGGAGAAGAAGAGGGGGAAGGACGGGAGAAGAAGAGGGAAGAAGGGGGAAGAAAAGAAGGAAAGAAAAAAAAAAGGGGGGGAGGGGAGGAGAAGAGGGGAAGATAGAGAAGGGGGAGGGGGAAGAATGCGGGGGGAAGAAGGGGGGAAGAAGAGGAAGAGGGGGAAGAAGCAAGGGGCTAGAAGAGGGGAAGCAAGAGAAGGGGGCAGAAGACCGAAAAAGGGGGTAAGAAGACGAAGCAGGGAACGAAGGGAGAAGAAGCAGATAGAAGCAGGAAGGAAGGGGAGAAGCAGAGGGGGGAAGAAGGGGGAAGATGGGGGAAGAAGGGGGAAGAAGGGGGAAGAAGGGGGAAGGAGAAGGAGAAGAAGGGGGGGAAGAAGGGACGCGAAGGGGGAGGGGGACAGGGGGAAGGGGAGAGGGAAGGGTAAAGGGAAGGGATAAGGGAAAATAAAATTGCAAAAATAATTTTACAATTTCAATTAAGTTTATGATGTCAACCCCAGACCAGCGCCGGACTGAGATACCTGAGAGATTAAAAAAAAGTTTAAATTTTAGTGATTTTTGTATGTGTATGATGTGTATATCGTTACATGCAGGTTTGGGTGCACCTGTGTCGTGCAATGTTACAGAGGTCAGAAGGGGGTGTAGATTCCCCTGGAATTGGAGTAAAGACAGTTCTCAGCTGCCATTGTGGGTGCTGGTGGGGAGCGAACGGGGGTCCTCTGGAAGAGCAGTCGTGGCTCTTAACCTGCTTATTTCTAGTAATCTTATAGGCCAGCGTCTCCCACCCCTCACCTGAGCGTTTAACCACCATATATCTTGTGGAACGTTTTAATTATATGCTTTGAGGAGGAAATTGGGGTTTTGTACTTTTGTTTTGATATTAACTATGCTTTAACTCGGGTTAGTAAGCTTTTCCTATAGAAGTACAAATATTAAATGTTTTAGGTGTTGCCAAATGATCACTGGCACAATATTTGGCTCTGTCATTATTGACTAAAGGGAGACAGAGCTAATAAACAAGTATAATGGCTGCATTCTAACCATGTGGTTTTAGGTTTGTTTTTACAGAAACAGGCAGTAGGCTATACTAGGTTCATGACCCACTGATTGTTGATTCATGGTTAAGATGCACAAAACAACTATTAAACACTTTATTTCTGGGGTCCTTTCTTCACTGAGAATCTGAGCAGGAGTAGAAGCTGAGGCCCTGGGAACACTAGGCCAGGAGGTGGATCATTCTAATGCTCAAGATTTATTTTTCCAAACATGGTTTTCTTGGTTTTGCCAGTCCCTTTCTTCCTACACACTATCTGGAAACATACAATACTGGCATCTAAGACTATCTGGGATAAATTCTAGTCTGAAGAACAGGTCTTCCCTTGGTAGAAGCAAAAACAACCTGGCTTATCACTGAGAATCAATTTAAGACATAACTTTTTTTTTTAAGACCATAACTTTTTTTTTTTTTTTTTTTTGTCTTTTTGAGACAGGGTCTCCCTGTAGCCCCAGCTGACCTGGAACTCACTCTGTAGACCAGGCTGGCCTTGAACTCACAAAGATCCGCCTGCCTCTGCCTCCCAAGTGCTAGGATTAAAAGCGTGCGCCACCACGCCCGGCTGGTTTTGTTTTTGTTTTTTGTTTTTTTTTTTTGTCTAGACATAACTTTTAAAGGGCCAGTTGTAACATTAAGCATGCTACTTATTTTTACTAAGCCTCAGTTTCATCAAAATAAGTCAAATTTCTACAATGAAGGAAGAAAATGAGTAAGAAAACAGATCACCTAAAATAATGTCTGGCACACTAGTAGGTACTCAGCCAATGACAGTTAATAATGTCTGGCATACTAGTAGGTACTCAGCCAATGACAGTTAATAATGTCTGGCTTATGAATTCCCCTCCTTACCCAGGAAACTCCTGAATTTGCTCATGTAATCCAGCATGATTCCCTCACCGAGGATTTACCATAAATATCAAAGATTTTATTAAACATTGGACACAGCAATGAATAAGACTGACAAGGCCCCTGTTCTCATTCTCTCAAGGAAGACTGACATAACACATTATTCAATATGAAGTGTCAAATAATGATGAAGGTGATGAGAGATGGAGAAACTGAGAAGGCTGCTTTAAATAGAGAGATCAAAGAAGGAAAGGTGACTCATGACAAGAGGGAGCATACAAATCAGCTAGTGAAAGAAATAAAGTATTCTAAATGGGCTGGACAGGGATAAAATTCTAGTTAGGAAGGTTCTGGCACGATTAGTACAGACTCAAGATGTGATCCATTTCCTGAGACAGTCATGCTAATGCTTTCTAGTCCTGTGCTTGCACAGCTTCATTTTAGTCTCTGGTCTTGCCTTGGCTATCCCAGGCTGAAGTGAATTCCAGGAATCTGTTTGCTGACTGAAGTCAGGATTTCACTCCCTCTAAAGGTGTTGCTTGTCTTCAAATTTGTTTGTTGCTGTTGTTGTTGTTGTTGTTGTTTTTGCTCCTAGCTTCACATTTAAAGTAACTTAGGTAATAGTAGAAAGATAAGAAAAATTAGAAGCAGCCAGCATGGTGGTGCACGCATTTGATCCTAGCACTTGGGAGGCAGAGGCAGGCAAATCTTTGTGAGTTCAAGGCCAGCCTGGTCTACAGAGCTCCAGGCCAGCTGTGACTAAAGGAAGATCCTGTCTCAAAAATATCCCCACCCCACCCCTCCCCAAAAAAAGAAAAAGAAAAGTTAGAAGCATTCCCCTTAAAGGTAGGACCCAGTAAGGCTGCCCCCTGTCGACACTCCTCTTCAATATAGTGCTTGAAATGCTTGTTAGAGCAATAAGGCAAGAAAGGTAAAAGAGGAAGTCAACCTATCCCGTATTGCAGACAATATGACAGTTTACCTAAGGGATGCTAAAAACTCCACCAGAAAACTCCTAGAAACAACAGTAAAGTGCCAGGATACAAAATTAACCTAGAAAAATCAGTAGCCTTTCCTTTTTTTTTTTGTCTTTTCAAGACAGGGTCTCTCTGTAGTCCCAGCTGTCCTAGAAGTCGCTCTGTAGACCAGGCTGGCCTTGAACTCACAAGGATCCACCTGCCTCTGCCTTCCAAGTGCTAGGATTAAAGGCATGCGCCACCACGCCCAGCTCAGTAACCTTTCTTTACACTAAAAACAAGCAATGAAAAAGGAATACAAGGAAAACTTCCCACTCACAATAGCCTCAAAAACAATAAAATACCTAGGACCAAACCTAACCAAAGACACCAAAGACCTCCACAACAAAAATTTTAAACATCTGAAGAAGGAGATTGAAGAAGACATCGGAAGATAGAAAGACCTCCCATGCTCATGGACTGGAAAAATTAATATAGTAAAAATGTCCATTCTACCCAAATTAATATATGGATTCAATGCAATCCCAATTAAAATCTCCAAGAGTTTCTTCACAGACTTGGAAAAAAAAATCCTTAAATTCATATGGAAAAACAAAAGACCCTGAATAGCCAAAGCAACCCTGAGTGAAAAGAGCAGTACAGGGGAGGATCTCTATACCAGACTTCAAACTATACTACAGTGCTATAGTCATAAAAACAGCCTGGTACTGACAGAAAAACAGACCCATAGACCAATGGAATAAAACTGAAGATCCAAACTTGAGCACACACAATTTCAGCCATCTTATATTTGACAAGGGGGCCAAAAATACTCAATGAAGGAAAGACAGCATCTTCAGCAAATGGTGGTGGCAAAACTGGATCACCACTTGTAGAAGAATAAAATTAAACCCCTACCTCTCTCTCTGTACAAAAATTAACTCCAGATGGATCAAAGACCTCAGTGTGAAACCAGAAACTCTGAAGGTGAGAGAAGAAAAAGTTGGCAGCAACCTACAAGACATAGGTGTAGGAAAAGACTTTCTAAATCAGCCAGCAGCTGCACAGGAAATAAGGTCGATAATTGACAAGTGGGACCTCATTAAACTCAAAAGCTTCTATACAGCGAAAGAAACAATCAGGGAAGTGAAGAGAAACCCCACAGAATGGGAGGAAACCTTTACTGCTGATACATCTGTTAGAGCATTAACTTCTAGAATATATAAACTACTCAAAAAACAAAGAACTAAGAAAACAAATGACTCACTCGAAAAATAGAATAAAGAGCTGAACAGAGACTTCACAAGTGAGGAAATAGAGATGGCCAAGAAACATCTTTAAAAATGTTCAGCATCATTAATAAGTAAGGAAATGCAAATTAAAACCAATTTAAGATATCATCTCACTCTGATAAGACTGACTAGGATCAAGAAAACAAATGATACAAAATGCTGGAGAGGTTGTGGGAAAACTCATCCACTGCTGGTGGGAATGTAAACTTGTACAACCACTATGGAATGCAGTGTGGAGAATCCTTAAAAGACTCAAAAATGAGCCTACCACCTGACCCAGTCATACCACTCCTGGGTATATACCCACAAGACTCATACTATTGCAGAGATACATGCACAGCCATGTTTATTGCAGCTCTCTTCACAATAGCAGAGTTGGAACCAACCAGAGTGCCCCTCAATGGAAAAGTGAATAGAGAAAATGTGGTACATCTACAAGATGGAATTCTATGCAGCAGTAAAGAAGGACAACATCATAAAATTTATAGGTAAATAGATGGAACTAGAAGATTTTATGTTAAGTGAAGTAACACAGTCCCAGAGAAACAAACAATGAATGGTATCCCTCATCTGTGGATGCTAGCACCAAGTACATACAAGGCAAACTGGGCAACATTAATGTTATATTCTTCATTATCTGAAAGCAACTGTGCTCTTATAATGTGACTCCCTTAATAAGTTCTAGAATTGCCGGGTGTGGTGGCGCACGCCTTTAATCCTAGCACTTGGGAGGCCGAGGCAGGTGGATCTTTGTGAGTTCAAGGCCAGCCTGGTCTACAGAGTGAGTTCCAGGATAGCTGGACTACAGGGAGACCCTGTCTCGAAAAAAAAAAAAAAAAAGTTCTAGAATTAACCTACCATTTATTTTTAGACTTTGGAATTTTGGTATATGGGTAGAGGTTATATATGCATATTTTAGGGTAATATAAAGTCAAAAGGGAAAAATGTGAATCCTGACATATGATTTGGAAATAACATATAGTTTGTTTTCAGATGACATAATTTTAGTATAGGTGAGATGTGTATATTTATATATCTATCTATCTATATATTATATATATATTGAAGCAATACAAGTTGGAGAGAACAACAACAAAAGAACTGGGCCACAAAAACAACTGAAACAGTGAAGTTCTCCCCAAAACAATAATCCTCTGCTTTGAAAAAAAAAAAAAAACTCTGGAAAGACTCAGAAAAAGATACAAGACATGTATGGCAGAATGCATGAGCTTGGGTGGGGGGCATGAAAAGGGAATTGAATCTAAATTAGACTGAGAAATGATGTATGATATATGAAAAAGTTTAATAACAATAAAAACAAAAATGTTTTTGAAATTATGTGCATGCACAGGAAAAAAATAAAAAATAAACAGAAATTCTTCATGCCGTGGTAGTAGAATGGATGAAATACAGTGATTCAAGGAATAGGGAAAGGTCTGAGAAGATGGCTGAGCACAGGAAATGCTTGCTACTCAAGTATGGGGACCCCAGTTTGTAACTAGAATAGCCATATATGTAATACCAGGTGTGGTGACATTTACCTGTAATCCTACCACATGAGGAAGAGAGAAAATCAGAGCCTTAGAAATGAACAGCCAGCTCACCTAGACAGTTTGTGAGATTCACAGTGAGTGAGAGAATCGGTCTCTAAAACAAGACATGGCATGAGACATCAGTCTATGAGCCCCATAAATGTTCACAAAGACATATATCTACACCTGCACTAAGGGATAGCACAAACTCACAACAGCATTAACCTATCTCCTGAGCACATAACTCTAAATGCACGCACACACACACACACACACACACACACACACACACACACACATGGAAAAAAAAGAAAGATAAAAAGCTCTGCCTTCTTAGGATGGGCTTGCCACCAGAGTTCCGAGTCCACAGTTGAGTGGTAGCACATGCACACTCAGGGAAACACACACCTACACACACATACTCTCTCTCTCTCTCACACACACACACACACACACACACACACACACACACACGGGAAAAAAAAGAAAGATAAAAAGCTCTGCCTTCTTAGGATGGGCTTGCCACCAGAGTTCCGAGTCCACTGGGGAAGGGTATTACTTATTTTTCTGATGCTGTGATAAGCACCATGTCCAAGGCAACTTACAGAAGGAACTGTTTATTTGGCTTATGGTTCCAAAGGGTTTTGTAAAAGTCCATCTTGGCGGGGGAGGCACGGGAGCAAAAAAGTGGATGAAACAGAAAGATGACTGATCGCATCTCCAAGCAGCCACAGGAAACAGAGAGAGACTGGAAATCTGGCAAGGCTAAAGAACTCCCAGGAACATGCTTCCTCCATCGATGTCACACTTCCTAAGACATCCCAAAACAGCACCACTAATGGGGGACAAAATGTCCAAATACTTGGAGCCTATGGGGGATATTCTCATTCAAAACATCCCAGGAGGTCTGATCTATTTGATGTAATCATTTGTTTTAAGAGATGAAAGTAAAGGGCCCACTGGTGCAATAGTGGCACATGTTATAGGAGTAATCAACCACTTTATGATTGGATTTAAGGTCCACTTCAGAAGATGGAGCATATATCTGGCACTCTTTTTTTTTTTAATTTTTTTAAAAATTTTTTTAATTAATTTTATTTATTTCTGTATGTGTATGAATGTACTGTCTGCATGCAAGTCTGTGCACCCGTGTCGTGCAATGCCGCGGAGGTCAGAAGAGGGTCCTGGATTCCCTTGGAACTGGAGCTCTCCTGGAATTGGAGTTTCAGACGGTTCTCGGCCGCCATGTGGGTGCTGGGGATCGAACCCGGGTCCTCTGCAAGAACGGTCGGTGCTCTTAACCGCTAGGCCATCTCTCCAGCCCATATCTGGCACTCTTATAAAGGCCAAGAACTGTGTCTAGAGAGGTCACAAGCTGTAGGAGAGAATTTACTACTATCATCTTGCTAAATGGACATAGTATTAAACTGACTCCTAATGACTTGTTAGACCCATAGATTAGTACATCTCTCATCTCGCCAGAGAAGCTTCTTCCTAAAGCAGATGGTGATTAATACAAAGACCCACAACTGGTTAATGTGGAGGAAAAAAATTGCAGAGTGCTTAACCTAAAATGGGATACCTATATCACTCTAGAAACACTATGGAAGAGGGATCACAGAGATTATAAGAGCCAGAGCTGATGGATGGATATAAGGAAACCATGTCTCCCAGACATAACAGAGCAGCTGCACATGAGAACCAATAGTACTTCTGACAATATGCGTAAGACCTGTGCAAGCCCAAGCCATTCAAAAACCCAACATGGAAAGGAGAGGTGGGCAAGAAGCCCCAGACCTAGCTGAGGAACTATTGGCAACTAATAGCTGCTTAGAGGGGAAGAGTCAATTTTCTTTAAAGGTGTGATAACTAAGTATGTCAATCAGGCCCCAGGGAATGGACCCACGCCCCAAACCATTTGGGAAACACAAATCAGACTCAATAGGCCTTAAAAAAAAAATAATAGAGGACATGAAATGAGGGGGGTATGGAGATGGGGGTGGGTCTGCAAAGAGACAGTACAGGGGTTCTGAGAGAGGGGGTCTGGATATGATCAAAATACATTGGATACAATTCAAAGAATAAATAAAATATTGAAATATTTAAACCATTTGAATATATTTTTGTATATGGTATAAAATAGTAGTTTAGTTACACTGTTTTGTATGTGAATATCCAATTTTAATAATCTCAAACCAGACATGCAAAAGCTGCCTTGTAACTGTAAGTTATACTGCATTGTTATAGAAAGAATAGAATGAAAGGTAATAGACTGGGACTCTGGAAATATGACTTTAATTATTATTATTATTATTTTTTTTTTTTTTGGTAATTTCAAGACAGGGTCTCCCTTTAAGTCCCAGCTGGCCTGGAGCTCACTCTGTAGACCAGGCTGGCCTTGAACTCACAGAGATCTGCCTGCCTCTGCCTCCCAAATGCTAGGATTAAAGGCGTGCGCCACCAGACTTTGAATTTTTGATAATTATTAGTTCTGTGACCTTGCCTTTCATTCTTTCTGAGTCTCTACTTTGCTACCAATATCAGAAGGGCATTATGAAGGCTGTGAATACAGGCCAGTGATGGAGAGATTGCCTAGAATGCATGAGGCTCTAGCTTCAATTTGTAGCTCAACAAAACGGGAGGAGGCATTATGGGGCTCAAATGATTACCACATTAAAGCTACTTATAAAATATCAATCCTATAACAATTTAAGTTGTAATTATTATGTATTCTTTGTGAATTCAACTCATCATATTAAATATTCCTATTATTAATTTACTAGGAATAAAATCTATTTAGGTACTTCTACTTTATATTGGTTAAAATTGTTGCTGAAAGTCATTACTAACTTTCTGGCAGAAACATTGCTAGTTTCAGTTAAAATTCTTTAAGCAAGTTAGAGTGGTGTATTTGTCTGAATATAGTCCACTAACATACAAATATGAGCAAACTATATTAGTTCATGCAACATTTTGCATGTGGAAACCTGGACCCATGATTAACTATTTAGGGTACTCATAAACTACACAATATGCAGTAAACATGTCTACCAAATAAATTACTCTTATCCTATGTAATGGCTGAAGCAAATTAGGACTTGATTAAAAAATACTCAGGAGCACAGAAATGTTTTTAATTCTAGATGTAGGGTAAGAGAAAAGTTATATCCCTCAAATAAACAAACTGTACTATAAATCCCTCTAAGAAACATGATTATTTAGGATATAATAGGTCAGGGTTTATGATACAATTCATTGCAAATAAAATTAGTTAATGTTGTAAACTGTGACTATAAACCAATGCGCCAATTGTAGGAGTTAGGAGTCTATCTCATTCATTTAAATACTTGTTTTATACCAATTTGAAAGTGCCTATCATTTTGGTCCCCATATATACACAAGGTTGAACCTATATTTTAGCACATGACAATCATATGACTTAAAAGAGTCTAAGTAAAAATCTAATTATCTTGTATTTTGTGATTCTAAATATTCAAAATTAAGCCAATCATTAGAAGCAACAAAACACTTTACTATTGGCATGATCCTGTAGCTCTTATGCATGAGTGACTGGTCCTAGCCTAATGACATACTCAGCTTGCTTCTGTGCTCTGTGGCACATTGATCCACCTATCAAAATACAGACTATTAGGATTTTTTTTTCTTATTTAGTGCTCTTTGCTTGACTGCACAACAATCCCATCTAAAAGGCACACAATAACAACTGCTTTTCATAAATTCATAGCCTGTATTTTTCTGTACCTGAGTAAATCATGCTTCTAGATGAAAAGTGCTTTTACTGATGGGTTTTAGTATTTCTTGGTTATTTTATTGTTTTATTTCATTTCATTTCATTTCATTTCATTTCATTTCATTTCATTTCATTTCATTTCATTTCATTTCATTTATTTTTTGAGGCAGGGTCTCCCTTTAGTCCCAGCTGGCCTGGAGCTTGCTCTGTACACCAGGCTGGCCTTGAACTCACAGAGATCTGCCTGCCTCTGCTTCCCGAGGTTTTAGTATTTCTTAAAGTGCTGTAATTGCAAAGATCTCAATTCTCTAAGGATGTAAACAGGTATAAACTCTTCAGATCAATTTTCTAAAAGGAAAGCCCAAACACAAAAAACTTCATATAAAGACCTTCAAGATGTGGCATGCCGGGTATTATCAGGAGCTGATAAGGCAACTTGTATGTGATCTTTCTGAGGCAGGAGACAGACTAGAGATGTGTGACTGCCTTACAGACAGGTAAGAGAAAGTGGAAACAGTTCTGGTTAATGTATTGTACTGCCAGCATCCAAAGGTAAGTTTAACACAAATGCAATAGACAAACAAGGAAAACAACTGGCATAATCATAAATGTCTCCAAAAAGAATGACAATGATGTCAGATATATGACTGCAAACATATCAGCAATCAGAAAACAGAAAAACATGTCTGAATATAAACTCCCTGAGATAACATCTTATCTAGTCTTACTATTTCCTATATACTAATAATTTTTTTTTGGTCTGGAGCTCGCTATGTAGACCAGGTTGGCCTTGAACTCACAGAGATCTACCTGCCTCTGCCTCCCTAGTGCTGGGATTAAAGGCGTGCACCACCACACCCAGCACTTTTCTTATCTATACTTGCTAATTTATCCACTAGGAAAAGACATTATCTAAAAATAAATGCTGACTCAAAAATTCATCATTAAATGTTTATATACAAAAATTCCTTAATTAAAATCTTATGATCAGATAAAAATCAAGGTTATGTTATAAAAAACAAATGTTACTTGATTTAAATGGATAGAATACAGCAATACTGAGCATCAGATTATAGGTCTGTCCCACAGAGCCCAGTGAGTTTCATACTGACAAAAGTGCATGTCATAGTAAAAAACAGGCCAGGACTGGTGTACATGCCTTTAATCCCAGCACTCTAGAGGCAGAGGCAGATCTCCCTGAGTTCGATGCCAACCTGGTCTACATATGTTCCAGGCTAGCCAGAACTACATAGTGAGACTCAGTCTCAAAAATAAAATAAATCTCAAAAGTCAGAAAAAAAGGAGGGGGGGGCAGATCTGGTAGTGCATACTTGTAACACCAGCATCTGGGAGGCAAAGGAAGATCAGGACTGTAAAGTCACCCCTGCTACACAATGTAAATAAAGGAGTAAAAAGTAAATTCAGCTAAAAGCCATAAAGCTAACCAAAAAAACAAAGTATGTTACAGACCACTCAAAAAACCAAACCATCCTCCCTCCTGGAACCACTCATAGTGTATGTCCTGATGACGCATGAGCAAGTAGTGCATGTTTTTTGCAAAAAATATCTCTGGTTGTACTACGGCAAACTATAAAGAAATATACTGGAACTTTTGGCTTTGCTTTCTAACACTGTCACATACTATTAGATATGAGACTGCCCTGGTTCAGCTTCATGATGTTGAACAGAAAGCAAGCCATCAAATCCATACACGGGAAAGCAACAAAGATCACAACTCTACCAGACCAAGGATCACTCAACCCCACCTTGAATAGTATCTGGGAAGTACCCATGAATAAACCTTCAGCAATCACAATTTTTTTTTCTTCCATGTTACTTTCTTTTGAATTAAATGAAAATTTCAAATACCCCAATTAAGAGATTTTTTTTAATCCATCTAGTTCAGAATCATCTAAGGAATTTGCTGAAGAAAATTTCTAAGTTCTACTCTGTAAACCTCCAGAATCAGTTTTAATAAATGGAGTTTGAGATACTAGGAAATCCTGTTTTTCAGTTTCTGGAGACAGGGCCTCACTATATACCCCAGGCAGGCCTTGAACTCATGAGTCTCCTCATTCAGAAGAGTGCTGAAATTATAAGTAGATACCATCTTACCTGGGTAACAGAATCTATATTTTTTACAAAATCTTAAGCACTAAAAGTGTGAGAACTAATAAAAATTCATTTACATGGACACGTTAACAAGATAAAAGGAAAGACATCTTTCCAGTATTTTCCATTTATTCCTACTACTACTACTACTACTGCTACTACTACTATTATTGTTGTACTGCAGTTTGAACCTAGGGCCTTATGCTTGCTAAGTAAGCACTCTGTACTTTTTGATATTTTAGCACAGAATACTCCGTAGGACAATAGTTTAACAAGACAGATTAGATGTTTTTATTTTTATTTATTTTTATTTTTTAATTTTATTTATTTATTTATTTTTGTATGTGTATGAATGTACTGTCTGCATGTAGGTTTGTGCACCTGTGTCGCAAAACGCGGCGGAGGTCAGAAGAGGGTCTCGGATTCCCCTGGAACTGGAGTCCTCCTGGAATTGGAGTTACAGACGGTTCTTAGCCGCCATGTGGGTGCTGGGGGATCGAACCCGGGTCCTCTGCAAGAGCAGTCGGTGCTCTTAACTGCTAGGCTATCTCTCCAGCCCCAGACTAGATGTTTTTAAAATGGCAGTCTTGGGCTGGAGAGATGGCCTAGCGGTTAAGAGCGCCGACTGCTCTTGCAAGAGGACCCAGGTTCGATCCCCAGCACCCACATGGCAGCTGAGAACCATCTTTAAGTCCAGTTCCAGGGAAATCCAACACCCTCTTCTGACCTCCGTGGCATTGCACAACATGGGTACACAAACCTACATGCAGACAGTACATTCATACACATAAAAAATAAATAAAATTATGATTTATACCTAGTCCTAAAACTCCTACATTTTTCAAAACCAGCTTAAATCCTTTTTATCTAGTTCAAACAACAAAAACAAAAATAAAGCACACAACCTGTGGCTTTAAGTATGTTCCCAAAGCTGCGAACCACCACCACTGATTCCATTTCCATCCACTAAAAACAAACCCAGTGCACTGCACCTTTTCCTCCCCTGCCATTTCCTGGGAATCTCTAAAGTACTTTGTCTTTCCATGGATTTGTGTGCCCATGGATGTTTCTTTTAAACTGAACCATATACTCTATGATCATTTGTGTCTGGATCCATTCACTGAGCAAAACATTTTCCACAGTTCATGCATGTTGTAGATGCTGGTATTTCAGTCTTTTTTATGGCTGGGATAATCTTTATTATATGTCTATACCACATTCTGTTAGCTCACTGGCCAGGTGAGGGACACTTGGCAACTTCTACTTTTGTAGATATTATGAATAATATTGCTATGAACATTAGTATAGAAGCTTCATATGTGGGCATATATTTTACACATACAAATGATACCAAGTGCTGGGGAGGTTGTGGGGAAAGAGGAACACTCATCCACTGCTGGTGGGAATGTAAACTAATACAGCCACTATGGAAAGCAGTGTGGAGAACCCTTGGAAGACTTGGAATGAACTTGCCACCCAACCCAGCCATACCACTCCTGGGCATGTACCCACAAGACTCATCCCACCGCAGAGATACATGCACGGCCATGTTTATTTCAGCTCTCTTCACAATAGCAAGGAGCTGGAACCAACCCAAGTGCCCCTCAACTGACGAGTGGATAGAGAAAATGTGGTACATCTAAACAATGGAATTCTATGCAGCAGTAAAGAAAGATGACATCATGAACTTTGCAGGTAAATGGCTGGAGCTAGAAGATATTTTAAATATTTTCTTATGTAGGTAACTAACACAATTGTGGAGCATGTGGTAGGAAAATCTATATTTAAAACCCTTTTTAAGAACTGTCCAACTTTTTCAAAGAATGTGCCCATTTTGCATTCCCAATATTAGTGTGTAAAGGTTCCACTTTTTCCATGTTTGAACCAGCACTTAGGATTATTTGTATTTTAATTTCTGCTGTGCTCGTGGATGTGAAAGGCCAATGATGTCAGCATTTTTTTTTTTTTTTTGGTCTTTTTTTTTTCGAGACAGGGTCTCTCTGTAGCTCCAGCTGTCCTGGAACTCGCTATGTAGACCAGGCTGGCCTTGAACTCACAAAGATCCACCTGCCTCTGCCTCCCAAGTGCTAGGATTAAAGGCGTGCGCCACCACGCCCAGCTTGATGTCAGCCTCTTTTCCTGTGCCTTTGGACATCTGTATACTTTCTTAGGAGAAATCACTATTCAATCCTCTCTTCAGCTTTTTCTTGGGCTACATGTCTTCCTGTTGTTGAGCTGCAAGCATCCTTTATAAAATCTGTTTTGGAGCTGGGCGTGGTGGCGCACGCCTTTAATCCTAGCACTCAGGAGGCAGAGGCAGGCGGATCTTTGTGAGTTCAAGGCCAGCCTGGTCTACAGAGTGAGTTCCAGGACAGCTGGGGCTACAGGGAGACCCTGTCTCGAAAAGACAAAAAAATAAAATAAAAAAAATAAAATAAAATCTGTATTGGAGACTCTTATCAGATTTTCAAACTGGCTTATTTTCCTTTTATCTTATTAATGTGTGTGTGTGTAAATGCATTTTTATTAGTTTTCAAGTTTTTAGGGTTTACTAAGAGTTTCTTAGAAATACAGATTCTATTACCTAGGTCTGATGGTTCCTGCCCATAATCTCAGCACTCAGGAAGCTGAGGGAGGAGGGTCATGAGTTTGCTTTACATTGGTTTACAAATATTTTCACCCCATTTTGTGGATTGTCCTCACTTTACAAGTCCGATTTTTCTGCTGCTCCTATGGTCTTTTGGCATTATATTCATATATAACCATATTCATATAGAATTCATATGCTTCCCTACTTTTTTCATTGTTGCTTTTTATTTTGTAATACAGAGTTTCATAGGCATAAAACTCACAATCCTTCTAAGCCTCCTGAGGGATGAGATTATCTCCATGCCCAGAAAACATAATTTTTATTCTTAGAAAATAATGTTAATAAAATTTAGCTCTATCCTAATTCTAAAATTGTTTTATATAAATATGTCTAGGGTATGTCTTTGTTCTTTCAATATCAATTATTTATTTTATATATACAGGAAATAATTTTGAATCTTCAGAGCAATTACTTTTTAAAGATGTCCCAAATCATATAACATTATTTGATGCACTTCCTCATTTTTACATGGGTATAATAAAGTGAGTTCCAGGACAGCTGGGGCTACAGGGAGACTGTCTCAAAAAGACCAAAAAAAAAAAAAAGTTACTGATATGGATGTACTGTTAAGACCTTATAATCAGAAGAATAACTGAACACTTATATACAGTGTGTTCAAATAATAACAAGGCACCACTGTGTAGGTACTTCCCAACCTTGGCAAGCAGAATGAGCTAAGGAGGAAGACAGCCAGATACTATGTAGATACTGAATGTCTATCAGTAAGATAGCCAATACTATGTAGACAGCACATGTCTGTCAGCTACAAAATCCAAAGTTCTTCGAGCATTAAAAAAAAAGTTCCTGAAGATATACTGGGCATAAAAAGCAGAAACAACCCCAAACATCTTGTTCTGACATGTCCAATGCTGTCAACTGAAAAGGTGTGGGTGTTTTGCAGCTCTGGAGATATCACTGTAGATGCTAAATGTCTTAAAATTAGCCCAGGACTTGATGGCTTGACTTAAGCATTTTTAATTTTAACTTGTAGTCTTCCAGATAATCCCAGGAGTTTCATATCCTTTCACTATGAAAGTTGTAAAAATCACAGTCTCAGCTGAGCATGGTGGTATACGCCTTTAATCTCAGCACATGGGAGGCAGAGGCAGGTAGATCTCTGTGAGATTGAGGCTGGCCTGATCTCTATGTACAGTGGCCAATGCCTTTAATTCTAGCTACTTAGGAACCTGAAGTGAGAGCATCGCTCAAGTCCACAAGTTCAAGACAAGGCTGGGGCATACAGTTAGACCTCTGTCTCAAACAGCAGCAGCAACAACAAACAAAACCACAGCCTCTACCTCCAAAAGAATTGATGGTAACTAATTTTTAACAAAGTTTAGGGTGCCAAAGCAGGAGAACAGCCTCGCAGCCAGTAGAGACAGTAGAGATTTGCTAAAAGGAAAAAACTGCTTAGGAAGCTTTGGTACAAAGAGGGGACTGAAGCAAAATGAAAAGCCATTTGTGTCATCAAAAGACCATGGCTCTCAAAAGTTAGGTTGCAAATATCCACAGGATTCCTTTTTTTTTTTTTTTTTGCAGTGAAAATTACTTTAATTTGTGATTTTTAAAACTTCCATAGTTAAAGAATATGAAAGCACTCAGATTATCTTGAAGAGCACAAGGTGAATTAAAAATGGTTAAGCCATGTCATTGATTGCTTAACTAAATTTTAAAAAGTCAAGAATAGGGGCTGAGATGGCTCAGCAGTTAAGAGCGCCGAATGCTCTTGCAGAGGACCTGGGTTCGATTCCCAGCACCCACATGAACTGTGTTTAACTCCAGTTCCAGGGGAATCCGATGCCCTCTTCTGACCTCCGCAGCATTGCATGACACAGGTGCACCAACCTACATGCAGACAGTACACTCATACACATAAAAAAATAATAAATAAAAATTTAAAAAGTCGCCGGGCGTGGTGGTGCACGCCTTTAATCCTAGCACTTGGGAGGCAAAGGCAGGTGGATCTTTGTGAGTTCAAGGCCAGCCTGGTCTACAGAGTGAATTCCAGGACAGCTGGGGCTACAGGGAGACCCTGTCTCTAAAAGACAAAAAAAAAAAAAAAATTTAAAAAGTCAAGAATAATAAAGAAACTAAGTCGGGTTTTAAATCAACACATTAATCAAAATAGAAAATGTGGTCTAAGCTACTGAAAAAATATTTCTTTCAAATTTTTAATGCTCATAAAGACAACCCCACTGATGATGTAAGAATTACAGAAATGAATTGTGACATTTCTGTAGGCTGGGAAATCAATGAACAGGTATGCAATACGCTAAAATGGTTTACATTTGTGATGGCTCTACCTCAGACTTCACCAGGTTTACAACACAGGAATTGGGAGCAGGGATATAGGTCAAAGCTACAGCGTTTGCCTCACATGTGTGAGACCCTGGGTGTAATCGCCAGCACTGGGGGAAAGTGCTGGGTATATATGGGAAAAGATGCTTCATACACCATTCAGAATTAGCATATTTAATGGATAATAATATGAATGTTAGTAAGGAATAATAATGCCTATTGACATTGGACACCAGGACTAAAATGATAGTAAAAAGTACATTTCCTTTAAAAATAAACTTATTAATATCATCAAAGGCAAATGATATTCTTATTTATTAAGTACTATAGCTAACAAAAACTACTTTTGAGGACACATAGTATTTAAATAATCTATGGGGTCCGTGTACAGGTATCAAGGTCTTCATATACATGTGAATAAAACATGTATGAAAGATCCACAGCATTGCTGGTGTATCCACAGGACACAGTACCCAATAAGCTCAATGCAATGGAGGGAGAGAGTGCTTATTTCTTCAGGGCAGACATATGAAACATGGTCTTAAGTTAAAATAAGACTATATTTAAGAAAAAATTCTGAAAACTCAAATTATATATGCATCTGCGTTAGAAGTGAGCATGGCATTTCAGCCTGGTAAGGTAGTAACAAGTGCAGGTTAGAAGCACACTGAATCAACTATAATGATTTATCTCTGTTTACTGTTTCTGTAATACAAACACTAAGGAATACTGTGCAGTTCCCATCCCTTATTAAAATGTCGTGAGGCTCAGCTACATAGGGACTACTTTTCTAAAACACTTTACATTCAGAACATCTACTTAGCAATGTGATGATCAGGTCCTCCCCTCCTGCCCTGCCTTGCCCTTGTCTCTCATTCTGCACAGAAACGGGACTGGCTGGGACTCTTCCTTACTGTGGCTCTGAAACAGTATGTACCTACTGACAGCATGAAGTGTCCCTTAGGCAGAAACCCAGCATTAAACTTCCCAAACAAAACAAGAACCAAGCTAGAGAACTAGGGTGCAAAAGACTTTTTTTTTTTTTTTTTTGTCTTTTCAAGACAGGGTCTCCCTGTAGCCCCAGCTGTCCTGGAACTTACTCTGTAGACCAGGCTGGCTTTGAACTCACAAAGATCCCCCTGCCTCTACCTCCTAAGTGCTAGGATTAAAGGCATTTGTCACCATGCCCGGCTGCAAAAGACATTTTTTAGCTTTAGAATAAAGAGCTGCATGGGGAGGTAGAGTACTATAGTATTTATCTATTTTAATTGAAGCAGTGTATAGAAAAATAACACTAATTTGGTTAGATTTATAAAATACAGCCAGGCGTGGTGGTACACACCTTTAAGCCCAGCACTCTGGAAGCAGCGGCAGACTGATCTTTTTGAGTTCAAGGCCAGCCTGGTCTACAGAGTGAGTTCCAGGCCAGCTGGGGCTACAGGGAGACCTTGTTTCAAAAACGCCAAAAAACAAAACAAAACAAAACAAAAAAAAAAACAGCTTTTTTTTAAACACAGGAAAGAATTAAAAAGGAACAAAGAAAGAAGAGGAATATAGGCTTCAAGTGACTGGTTTTATCTCTAACTACCAACATGAATTTTTCATGTTTCTCTTTTGGAGGCATTTGGAACAACCTCTAGACTTTCTGAGTAAATTAATACAGAGCATTATTATTATTATTATTGACCCCCTAAATTAAAAGTTATTATCCTATCTTCTAATTTGTAGGGCATAAATCATAGATTATAAAATCCTAAAAGTTTACAAATTATTACCTCAAAACTAGAAAACTACCATACTCATGGAATATCCAAAAGAGAGCTTGAAGAAAAAAAAAATTCAAAGGGCAGTCAAGCCACCGTAGGCAAAATAATAATAATAATAATAATAATAATAAAAATAAAGCTAAAATAGTATAAAAATTTCAATGTTGAAGATGGTAAAGAGTAAGTTCAGGAGCAGGAGAAATAAAGCAACTGCATGATGTAAAGTTATCTTTAGAAAATTAGATTTGACAGCTATTACAATTAGATTAGAGAAGGTATTGGGGTAGAGTCTCGATACTAAAATAGAATAGGCTTGTCTTTTCTCCAGCATTTGTCAGAAAAAATTTTAGCTTCTCCTACATTACAGATCACCTTGCACAAGCAGGCCCATGCAAATCCATCTATATAATATATATATATATATATATATATATATATACATATATATGGAAAAACAACAGAAGTCATATCTATAAACTTATTATACAGAATCTTCATTATGGCCAGGGGCATAGTAGACTAAGATAGAGAAAATAAAGTCCTTTTTGAGTGGAACCAGTAAAAAGACTAAACAAATGTATTTAATCTGTAATGTACTATTGTTTTATTTTCCACTACAAATAATTTTCTGAACTCTGCATCTACTGTGCTAAAGCAGAAAGAAAAAAAATCAAAGATTAGAAAGAGAAGAAAAAAATAAAATGGCTAAGTAGGAGAAAGAAAAGAGGAAGATGGACAGACGGAGGAGGGAAGAGGGCAAATTGGCTTAGTCAAGCTCTCTTGGGACACTGTGCTGAGTTACCAGACCAGAAATGAGGGGTTGAAAGCTACTACTGATAACTGGTGGAGGCTGAAAGTGCTACTTAAGTGCCTGGTGTCTGTTGAAAAAAGAGGGAGGAGAGGCTTGAGACTGAGATGCCAAGTGCATTCCAGCCAGCAGAGTGAAAGGGAAGCATTAACAACAGCCTCGGGGGAAGCTGAGGATGTTATCCCATGAGCCAGAGGGCAAATGTGGCAATAGCAGAGGAGCAGCAGCTGGATAAAGGGATAAAGAAATAAAGAAACCACGGGAACGCTGGCAGCTTGAGGGACACATGGCTGTTCAATCTTCTCTGGATAGAGGAATGAACTGCCTGGAAATAACACTACCATCCTTCTACTGCCAGTGGGTTATTAATCAACAAACAATATGCACCACACTGAAATTTGCTCGGCAAAATCACATTAAGCATGGATTTAACTTTGTGGAACAGCAGTTCTGCTGAGAAGATACACCTCAGCTATTTTGTGTTGTTTTTATTTTCTTTTACAATAAAATCAGCCTCAGTGTTCTACAAGCTACTCCAAAATAATTACGATGAAGAAAAAACATTTAAATTTATATTCTAAAATTGCATTATTCCTTTATGACTCTGTAAACATTATCTATAGAGCATTAGTTAACAAATTGAAAGACAGTAGCAATATTTCTTACACTTGTGTTAGTATCCCTATGATAAAGACAACTGAAGACATGAAAATCCTCAAAGGAATTTCTGAAATAATATACTCTCAAATTATTTTTTTATTCATATTCTGTTAAAAAAGTTGAAAGTATCATTACAAAGAAATCTATATTAAATTTGTATGGTTTTAGGATACAAGCCAAATAAAATAATGAGATTGTTTTAAGAAAGTCTCTGATTTAATATATTAACAAACTATCTATAAAGATAATATTTATCTAACAAAACATTTTAAAAATTACTAGGCTTGATATATTTGATAAACTGTGATATACAATTGATTCAATAAATTCCACTGGACTCAAAGTAAGTACATTTTCTCTTATTCATCAAGATTAATGTAATTTTAGGCTAATGCAACAAAGAAAAAGTCCCACTAGGCTTGAGTCTATAGCTCAGTAGTAGAATGCATGCCTAGTATGTACGAAGATCTGGGTTCAACACCATAAATAAAAATTCTGCTGCTAGAGAGATGGCTCAGAGGTTAAGAGCACTGACTGCTCTTGCAGAGGACCCAGGTTCAATTCCCAGCACTCACAAGGCAGCTGACAACCGTTATCCATAACTCCAGTTCCAGGGAATCTAATCCTTCTTCTGACACGCCCCCACCCTGCCCCAGGCACTGCACAACACAGGTGCACTTACACACACATGCAGGCAATACACTCATACACATAAATTGAAAATAAATAAATAAGATATTTAAATAGAATTTCAACCCTCAAAGCTACCCCTGAGTCTTAAGAAGCAAAACCCGCCCCATAGAAGATATTCAAAGCTTAAAGAAAATCAAACTACAAAACAAGAAACATGATGGAATATAATTCATCGCACTTTAGGATTCAATTTAGATGATAGAGAAGGCCTTGACTAGAAGAAAGGTACCTCAGAAAAGTAAAGTTTAATGTGGCCAAACACCATATATAATATTTGGGCTAAAACTATTTGGAAGTAAACAAAGTAGTAAGCTAGAAGCCAAGAAGAAGATAAAACACAACTGTTTTGAAGGAAGTATCCTTGGAAAATTAGATTTGACAGTTATTACAATTAGATTACGGAAGGTACTGGGGGTAAAAGAGTTGTGATACTAAAATAGAACAGTGAGATTTGGAATTGCAATCTGCCTTGTGTGCAAAAGTACCACAGACCGGGGGGCTTAACAACAGCAATTTAGTACTGAAGACTTGGAAGTTCCAGATCCGGGTTCTGCCAGGGTTTGGTTGTTAGTTTCAGATGGTCTTTTTCTTTGTTCCCACACAGGGAGGAGGAAAAAAGGAGGGATCTCCAGTATCTTTCTCTCTTATAAAATAATCCGTTCTGGGGCTGGAGAGTGGCCTAGCGCGTTAAGGCGTCCCGCTCGCTCTACAGAGGACCGTGTGCTAGTCCTCCCAGCACACCACGTGGTTGGCCTAGAGCCGTTCTGAAACTCCAACTCAGAATTCCAGGAGAAAACTCCAGTTCCAGGGGAATCCGAACCCTCTTCTGACCTCCGCGGATTGCACCAGTACATGGGTGCACAAACTTGATGAGAAAAAAAAAATAATATAAAACCGAAATAAAAAAAAATTCAAAAAAAAATTTAAAAAAAATAAATCATCAGTTCATACTGATCACAGTTTCACCAGACTTCATTTAACCTTAATCAGCTCAGAGAATCTATCTTCCAATAAAATTAAAAGAGACAGTTTTTAAAAAAAGAATCATGATACATGGAGAAAAGTGAGTATCTTCAATTTAAGCATTTGTAAGATGCAAAAGAATCCCTATTGACGAAGGCACTACATCAAAGAGTTAAGAAAATTTAAATTTAAAAAAAAAACCAAAAACGACCGGACGTGTCTTTGCTGTGCTGGGCGCCCACGCCTTTATCATCATACACTTGGGAGGCAGAGGCAGGGATGTCTGTGAAGTTCAGGCCAGCCTGGTCTACAGAGAGAGCTTCCAGCGACAGCTGGGGCTACACGGAAAACCCATGTCTCGGACAAGGGACCACAAACAAAAAAAAAAAAAAAAAAAACTAAAGAGACAATTTAAATATTCCTGATAAAACTGGTAATGCACTGAGTTAATTGGAAATATAAGTTGTTTGTTCTCATATTGTTTTACTTAAAAATCTATATAACAATAACTCTTGCACTGGCACATACAAAATGTTCCAGTTAATTTTTCTGCTGTAACAGTTCATTCTTTGTACGCATTCTCCTTTCTACCTGTAGCATGATTTAACTTAAAAAACTAACTTTGCTTCCCAATTAATCACTACGCCACCACAAAACAGCTTCGGGTGCACATCTTAATGATTTACAACCGCCGATATCAGTGACTTCTAGTGACTCACCTTGCTGTATGCCCTCCCAGACCCAATATAGCGTATGGCGTTTACGCAATACAACTCCTATTTGTGTAGGGACTCAATGGGTTCACAAAAGAAAAAACAAACCCTAAAGAAAAGAAAAAGGGGGACTAAAAACATCCAATATAAAAAAAAAACCTTTTTGGCTTGCAAACCAGACACTGTTGCAATTCAAATTCTTAAAAACTAACTTACGGGAAAAGAGTTGTATGTCTCCAACAGGTCAAAATGTCACCACTTAATGTCTGAGAAAGGAACGATACAGCTTTGCATTGTGTGCAGGATGTACCAGGAGGAAGTGCCAGCGAAAGGTTGGTCCATCTGAACACTGAAAGGAAGAAAAGCGGGGTCGGCCTGCTACAGGCATCAAACCTCTCTGTGGATCTTACTTGTAAAAACTATTAAATGGTTCCTAAGAAACTTACCTTCTAGGTGCTGCAAAGTTTTGTTTTTTGTTTTTTTTCAATTTTATTTTTTTATTGTATGTGTATGAATGTTACTGTCTGCAAGTAGGTTTAAGCACCCGTGTCATGCAATGAAACAGAAGTCAGAAGAGGATGCCAGATCCCCTGGAACTGGAGTTCTCCTGGCAATGGAGTTAAAGACGGTTCTTAGTCCCCATGTGGGTGTGGGGATCGAACCCGAGTCCCTCTGCAAGAGCATTCAGTGCTCTTAACCGCTAGCTATCTCTCCAGCCAGGTGCCTGCAAATTTAATATGAGAGATTTTCTTACCTCCCCTCCATAGCACAAGGAGAAGAATCTGATGATGATGAAGGCATTCTCTAACTGTAAATTGGAAGCCAACTGTTATAGAGGTAATCCTTATAAAACCGTAAAACTGCATTCTTTTTTTTTTTTTTGTCTTTTCGAGGACAGGGTCCCCCTGTTGTAGCCCCAGCTGTAATTGACTAATAGACATAGAAACTTTGAAAAGGATTATTCTCTATACAAACCCAAATATAATACTAAGTCTCCTTAAGCTATGCAATTAAGCAAAATATATTAATACTGTAGGAGGAGCTCTGATATCAGCAATGTTATTCTATCAAGGGATGTTGGCCAGGGGATCCAAGCCCCCCCCCCCGCAAAAGGTAAAGGCTTCTTGCCAGTAAACTGGGATACCCTGAAAGAAGAGAGGCGCATAAGGCCCTGCTGTCGAAAGACCCGATGTAAGCATTGGAAGGTGTATTGAGACCCCACTTGCAAGTTTACCGTTGGTCTCTGGATACCAGAGAGTGTTACCAAAGGCCACTAAACCATAAAGCAAATATAGGTCTCTTGAGTCAAGCAAGACTCCTCCGTCAGCACCAGCTACACCTCACCTGCCTGGAAATATATGTAGCCGTGCAGCTATATGCTGTATATCCCAAATCTAATCGGCTATTAGCTCTCTCCTTGGAGGAATAACCCATGGCTGATGCCACAACCTCTAGTGGTTAGGAGATGTTATAAGCCACAGTAAGACTCTGTCATATTTTACAGAAAAAACATAATTTATGGATTAACATACCATCCAAACATCTGTGTCTATACCAACGTAACCTACCATAACAATTAGTACTGTTTAAATACCTATCTATCTAATTGTTTGTGCTTCATTAGTAGGATTGAAAGGTTATTCTGGACCAACTGTCACCATGAAAGGAAACAGCCAGAATTGATCAGAGTCCAAACAACACAGTTCCAGAGAAAGTAGACTGTTTTGCTTCTATCCACCTGTGCCCCTTTTCTAAGCCTAGGGAACAATCGCAGAGAGGGGGCGTGGTAGATGTAAGGATTGCGATTGGGGTGAATGGTGAACTACAGCAAATAGTCTGGACACTTATTTGTCGACTTGATTGAACATACAAGCCCCCCCAGCTGGATGGTGGGACCCTTGGGCTGTGTGGGTTTGCACAACTCTTGCAAATTGGTTTTACATGAGGATGCTTGTACTCATAATTATTACTTATTGTTAAAAAATGAAAAAAAATAAAGAATTAATAGAAAAAGAAAAAGAAAAATTAAATATTCCTGCAGGAGATATAGATACCTATTGTTCAAAGTTTTACTTTCTTATGACCTGAATCAAAAGAAGAATAAAAAATCTAGGGCCAAGCTGTGATAATGTCTTAGAAACTCATTGTCAGATGCCAGCAACCTCACTCAAGGCCCTCTTGGTTGCAAGCTCAATAATAAATGGCTTCAACACCAATGGACTGTGGTGGACAGCTCCAGTGCTGTTGGCAACAAGGTGGGAGGACAACTGTTTTATCAGTATTAGGACCTGGACTTCTACTTTTATCTTTTTTTTTTAGAGTGGACGAGGATAGATAGATGGACTACCTGCAACTAGCACCAGCATCTACTCAGAAGAGTCTCCACACCTTGGAAAGGAGTTCTGTTCCATGACAACGCATTCTGATCTGCAATTCTATCTCATATGTTGACAAGTCAGTTTACATCAATAATGCAAAGTTAGTTGTATAAAAGACAAAGTAAATAGAGAAGGCTTCCCGCCCCGGGCATCATGGTATTCCCCGTTCATATATTATATAATATATATATTATAATTTATATATATCATATATATTAAATATAAAAAAAATATATATATATATATTTTTTTTTTTACTTTTTTTTGAGACAGGGTCTCCCTTTAGTCCCAGCTGGCCTGGAGCTCGCTATGTAGACCAGGCTGACCTTGACCTCACAGAGATCCGCCTGCCTCTGCCTCCAAGTGCTGGGATTAAAGGCGTGCGCCACCACACCCAGCATAGTTCTCATATTTAAGAGGATCAATCTGCCTACTTTGTTGATGAGCACAGAGCCACAGAATATACTTTTCCCAAGTCATTGATTTTTTTGATAAACCCAGATCAAAAATATCCTTTGTCTGGACTGACTTAGACTCTGAGCATGTGCTGAGCACTGTGGATAGGAATGCTTTCTTACAGGAACATCTGTCTGTCTTACTCCCTGCTCCATATTTTCTGCCACATCCCATACCATATTCCTTCCTGTCCAGCTTATCTTTACTATTCTCTCATACAGGCCAAAGCCTATGACTATGCTACTTTCAGCATGACTCTGCTGTTCATTGAAAACAAATCATTTATTTATTTATTTATTTATTTATTTATTTATTTATTTATTTATTTATTTATTTATTTTGTATTTGTGGTTCTGAAGATTTAGCCCAGGGCCTTTCACATACAAGACAAAAACCTTCTTGCCCATTTCTTACTGGTCTTACACTAAAACCTTTGCCCTTCCTTTCCTTCCACAAGTAGCTCTTATTCCATAGACAGTGAGATATAAAACAGGTAATTCCTTTCCCAGGAAGCTCAAATTCATTCTCTACATATTCTCTCTCTTCCTGCTGGTGACCATTTATTCCACATATCGATGTTTTTATCCTTCTGTGGTGGCATGAAGGATAGGCAATGGATGACAAAGACAGTTCTAAGACAACAGGGTGGCCGGTTAAATATACTGTTCTACTATAACTTCTCAAGACAAAACCAGAAATTTCCTCCAGGCATGTACTATAATATCGACTTCCATGTTTGTTATTGTAGCATAAACCACTAATTCTCTCTCATTACTTATTTCTTCCTTCCTTTGAACAACAAGCCCATGCTCCCTTGAAGTGCTAGGAAACCAACTCAGTTTGATATTGTGCTTCCCAAACCCCATGAGGCAACATGTGACTGAGGTTTAGAAATCAGGATGTGAGCAGAAATGATGTGCCCTACTTCCAGGTCACTTCTTTTTAAAAAAGAATATGGTCACCTCCACTAACGCTGACCTCTTAACAAAGGCAAGAATGTAAACACGAGGGTTACTGCAGAAGCAGAGCAAATCCTGGGTAACAGCAGAGTTAGAAAGACTCAGCTCCTTTGATGACCTCAAGGAGAGATCAGCCCTAAGTCCTCGAATTGCCTCTGGTTAAAGAAGAAACCTTCCATCTCCATTTAGTCACTACAATTTGATCTGAGTGAAAGCTGTAAATCTTAAAACAGGCTGTAAAAATAGTTAGATTTAGAACGTCAGGATATTGTGTGCATAGTCTAGAAGGGGAATAAGATCAGACAGAAGCACTAAAAGGTCAATTACACCCAAATGTGAAATGTATTCCTTAGGGAAAGGCAGAATGATGACTAGAAGGCATATCTGATTTAACAAGAAGTTACTGGGTTCCTACCATGGGCCTCTGTACTGTAGTACAAGCTAAGTAAACCACACACATGTATTCTATGTTCACTGAGTTTTCTACACAATTAGAGATTAAACTTTTAAGATTTCATTGATAATTTTTTATTTTATGTGTATGAGTGTATTGCCTTGAATGTCTGTAAGTGTACCCATGCCATACAAAGCCCCAGTAGTCAGAAGAAGGTACATGATTCCCCTGGAACTGGAGTTATGGATATTTGTTAGCTGCCACTTGGGTGCTGGAAATTGAACCTGAGTCCTCTGCAAGAGCAACCGGTGCTCTCTCCAGCCCCTTCATCAGTAAATATTAGTATTGAGGAATACACTGTAACATGCCAAGTAATATATTATGTATTTTTGTCTTCTACTCTTCTGTTGGTGGATTGTTTTTAGTTTCTCTCTACACTTCTGTAGCTCAGAGTCTCAGAACTTATTTCAACTGACATTTTAAATGGCTTTCTTTCCTTCAGTTTCTTTACCCCCCAACTGAGTAATATAACAATCCTGAAATAAGAACCTGATGTCTACTCTTACTATTTATTTATTTATTTATTTAATCTATTTGGTACAAGTATTGAGAGAGGGTCTTGCTATGCAGGTCCTTGCTGCCCTCAAATTCACAAGCTTCCTGCCTCAGCCTTTCAAGCGGGTGAGATTATAGTGTGCACCACCACACACCATGCTACTCTTCTTTACACAAACCCTCAGATGACTTCTCTTGCTGAGTACAGTATTTTGGCATGTTACATTTCTAAGTAACCTTCCTAGTCTTGCTCCTCCGTCATGTCATTATTTGCCCTAGCTACACAAGACCACTCACCTTTTATACAACATAGCTTTGTATACTTTTTTCCCTCATCTAGAATGTTCATTTTAAGATGATCTTTGTTCAAGCTGCCATAGCAAAATATAATAAACTCAATGGCTTCAACAGCAAAGCTCTGATGTTAAGGGCCAGTATGGTTCATTTTTGGTGAGGGTTGTCTGACTGGCTTGTGAACAGCTACTTTCTGACTGTGAGCCTGAGGTTTTATAGACTACCATTTCTCCAGTCCTATAGCTACTTTCTGAGTCCTCATACTGGTGGAAGAAGGGAAGGAAAGAAGAGAGATGGGAGAAGGGGGTGGGCAGAGAGCACAAGTGTTCAGGTTTCCCCTCTTCTCTATATTTGATTTATTATTTTTATTTTATGTGTATAGATCCATTCCCTGTATATATGCAAGTACACTCGTGTCATACAAAGCCCAGAGAGATCAGCGAAGAGTGACAGAGTCCATGGAACTGAAATTATGGTTGGTTGTTAGTTGCCACGTAGGTGGTAGAAACTGAACCCAGGTCCTCTTCGAGAGCAGCCTGTGCTCTTAACTGCTGAGTCATCCCTCCAGACGCACCCCCCTTTTCCCCTAAGATTAAACAACAGCAGCAGCAACAACTCTCTCACCCCGATTTGTTCTCTGTGTTTACAGTGCTGAGGACTGAATCCGGGCTTCGTCCGGCTACACGGCTGCCTTACACTGAGCTACAGCTCCAGCACTTGCTTCCTATTTCTTGTTTTAACTGAATTTCTGCAAACTTCATACACATCTTGATCATACTTAATCCCACTCCCCTATCTGTACCCTCTGTGCACCCGCCCCAGCATATTTCATGCACTCTGTCATATACATTAAGGAATATTGAGCCAAGTTCGTATCCCTAAATGTCCCTCAGTTTGAGTCTATCCACTGGAGCCTGGTAAACCTATCTAGCGTCACTCGTGTTAAAAAAAACCCAACTCTCTCTTTCCCACTAGTCGTCAGTTGCCAATAATTCCTCAGCTAAGGCTGGGGCTTTTAACCTATTTCCCTACTTCTATGCTGATTTTTTTTTGGGGGGGGGTTCTGGTGTGAGCTTGCATGGGTCTTCTGCAGGCTGTCACCATTGCTATAAGTTAATATGAGCAACTTCCTAGATGCCTGGAAACCTGTTTCCTTGTAGTCATCCACCACCTCTGGGTCTTAAAGACTTTCTACTCCCTCTTCCACAATAATCCTTGAGACCTGGGTGTGTGAGGTTGGATACAGATGTCCTACCCAGGAACACAAACTCTGCAGTCTCTTATTCTCTGCACTTTGGCCAGTTATGGCTTCTGGGTCAGTCACTGTCTGTTGCATGAGGTCGCTTCACTGGTGAAAGTTGAGAGATGCCTTAAATATTCTTTCTGCCCCCAATTCTATGTTCCCTGAGCCTAAGATGTAGAAGTTGCATTGTAGATGTATCACTTAGGGCTGGGCATCTCACAGACCCTTATTCTCTGCATTTGAGCAGTTGTAGAACTCTGTAATTGTCTCCATCTATTGCAAAAAGAAGCCTTTTTGATGAGTGGTGAGAGGTATAGTTGTCTGTAAATATAAGGATACATAGAGTTCAGTAAGAAATTACATTGGTCTAGGGTATGACAAAAGTAGGTTTTTCTCTGGGATCTATGACCTCTCCAGCTATGTGTATTTGGCTATAATTACAGTACCACACCTGAGTTCCCTCCCATTGAGAAGGCCTTAAGTCCAATTAGATAACTGTTGATTACCCCTAAGATAAAAGTGCCACTGTTGTACCAATAGTTTTCGGGGCCAGTCGTTGTTGCGTTTATTAGGTTTTGCAGCCGCGTATCAGAGGAAGCTTCCAGGTCAGTTCCAGCTCAATTGCTCCAAGTCCTATATCCAATGTATGGCCTGCCTTCAGCAACAGTGTTTTACCTGAGTTCTGGGGGCAATCAAGGACTGTGGCAACAGCCCGTATTATGTGAGGAGTCTCTTGAACTATCCTGACCAATAACTTGAATGGAGGTTTTTCTTGCCTGGCATTGTATTTTTTTTTTTATACAGCCTTCAACTATACATATGCACTCATATATATACACTGCATGTGTATTTTTCAGTAGGCTTTGAAGTAATACATTTCCCTTAATTTTTTTTTCTTTTCTTTTTCTTTTTTCTTGGTCTTTTAAAGACAGAGTCTCCCTGTAGCCCCAGCTGTCCTAGAACTCATTATGTAGTCCAGGCTGGCCTTGAACTCACAGAGATCCACCTGCCTCTACCTCCCGAGTGCTGGGATTGCAGGGGTGTGCCACCACAGCTGGTTTCTCTTCAGCTGTTCATGCCGCCTAAACATTATTTATCTTTCTTCTTTCTCCCCCTGTATAATCCTCCTTCTTCCCTCCAAAATTAAAATTTTATGTTTCTGTGCAGGCCTGAGATTATATATGTACCACATATGCAGGTGCCCATGGAGCCCAGAAGAGGGCGTCAGATCCCTTGGAACTAGAGTTACAGGCAGTTGTGAGCTTCCAAATGTGGGTTCTGGAACCAAACCCAGGTCCTCTGAAAAGCAATAAGTGCTCCTAACTTCTGAGCTATCTCTCCAGCCCCCTGATTCCCCTACTTTTAAGGGCACTAATCTTATCCTGGAGGGTCTCATCCTTATGCCTTCATCTAGAACCTAATTATCCGCCCCCCCCAGGGTTCCAGTTCCAAATACTATCACACACAGTTTAATATATTAAATTTGGGAAAATACAAACAATTCAGGCCAAAGCATATATCAAACAAATCCTTCAATATCTAGTTCAAATGTTTCTTAACTTTATTCTCCAAATGAAGTTAGCTGTTCTATCATCTACACTATAATTTATAACATTCTGTGCTGATTAATTCTATTACTATACTGCTAATTCCTGTAGGATAGTGTGAGTCTGTCAGAGCCTTCCTTGTGTATTGTCAGGATAGAGTACAGTACTTTGGCAGATACTATGTACCAATTTGTTGAATGAAACATTGGAATTTTAGAGTAATGGAAAAAAATGCTGAAAAAAGTTCTAATGCTTTGTTCTATTTTGCTATCCGTTGCTGTGATAAAACACTAACTAAAACCAAGTTGAGGAGGAAAGGGTTTATTTCAGCCAAAGAGACAATCCATCACTGACGGAAGACAGGACAGGAACTCAAGGCAGGAACCTGGAGGCAGGAACTGAAGCAGAGACTATGGGGGAATGTTGCTTACTGGGTTGCTTCCTCTGGTCCACTCAGGCACCCCTTTAATATAGTCCAGGCCTGTCTGCCCAGGGACAGCACTACCAAGGTGGGCTAGGCCCTCCTATATTGATTAGCAATTACGTAAATGCCTCAGAGTGATGGTCACAAGCCAGTACAGTGGAAGAAATTCCTCCCTGAGTTTCCTTCTTCCCAGGTGACTAGAGTTGGTGTCAAGCTGACAAAGACTAATCAGCACATGCTTTTCTTTACTTGCAAGTCATGCGTTGTAATAAAACCTCTTCTTCACCTCTATAACTCCAGGCTCTGAATTAATAATTTAGTTATTTATGAGATCATCAATCTAAGATTTTCTATGACCACTAACTTCTTTGGAGTTACAGTACAGATTCTATCAACAGTGCTAGATTATAAGCATTTAATTCATGAATTGCAGACACTTTTACATAAAGAGTAGGCCGAACGCATTTTCACCAGAGTAATAAATAACTTCAGATGCCCTTGTGAGAAACTCAGCCATCAGGATCATCTATTAATTTTCTCTTCTGAATGTATTTCCACATGGAGAAAGTGCTACCAATCATTAGTTTATGTTACCATAGTAGAGAAGCTTTAATCTTCTTTTACATAACAATTCCCTGGTTATAGTGGCCATGTGCTCACTCAGCACCCCACCTATTCTAAATCTGTCATAATGCTTAAAACATACTGCTTGTATTCAATGTCTACTATCTGCTTATTTCCAGGAGGTTTAGTAATTTAATCAAGGTCAAGAGCCAGCTAACAGTGACGATCTAGGACCAAATATTCCCAAATATTCCCAATGCAAGTATGTAATGCATTCAGACATATTCATGCCTAGATAATAAGATTTTATGAAATTACCAAGATAACTGATGTTAAAGTCCAAACCATATAATCAAAATCATTACATATGCTAATTATATTACCTAACTTCACTTGAATTAGAGTTGTGTCTATCAAAAATTATTCACTACAGTATTTCAAAGTTTAGGCTACTATTTACAACTGGGGAAGCCAACGGACATCAAAGATAATAAATGGAAGAATAAAAAAGTCATAAACTGTATGACATGTACCTAAAATTTTAAAGAATTTTAAAAAAGAAAGCTGGGGCTATTGCTCAGGGGCTGCTCTTGCAGAGGAACTGAGTTCAATACTCAGCACCCCTTTGCTGGCTAACAACCATCCATAACTCCAGTTCCATTGGGTCAGACATCCTCTTCTGGGCTCTGGGGTTGTGCACTCATGTAGTGCAGTTACATATGTGCAGAAATAAAATCATAAATAAAATATTTTTAAAAAGATAGCAGTCATGGCCACTATATTTACACATCAAAAGCACTAAAGTGAGACTTAAATCTGCTTTGTTTGGGCCTTAGAGTTAGAATGGGGATCAATGAGTAGATGTTAAAGGAGCAAATTCCACTGACTCAGCATAAAAATATTTGAAAACAATGTTAGAGATAAAAAAATTTCTATGACAATGAGCCATAGGCTTAATTTTTATGTGTAGGAAAGGTGTCATGATGACACTAGTGAAAGGTAGGTCCCCTCAAAAGGAGTCCTATAGGCATGGGTTTTTCGCTCAGTGGTGTAACACTCTGCTGTTATATAGAAGGCCCTGGATTCCTCTCAGTACCAAACAAAAAATGTAATCCTGGGTGTGAGACCAAGGACCATAAACGCTATTGTACAGTTATATCACTGGTTAAATACAAGCAAACAATTGTTTATGCTACTCATTTGAAAGGAAAATCTATCATCTGTATATTAAATGTATAACACAGTGGCAGGGGGCATCAGGAAGAAGCTCCTGACATAGTCCGAATCAGAAAGGCTAGTTTAAGATAATGAGCCAGACAGGAAAAGATCTTATAATTATGCTGATTAATCATATGCTAATATCTTCTAGGATAATACTTGTAAGACGAAACAGGTGTTTTTTCATTAAGATAGCCTATTTATTATCATTTCTTTATGTTAACCTGTTTTTAAAAATATTTCATTTTTAATTTTTATTTTATGTGTATGAGTGTCTTGTCTGCATGTGTGTTAGTGCACCCATGTCGTGCAATGCCCATGGAGGTCAGAAGAAGGCTCTGGATTCCCTGGAACTAGAGTTACATACAGTTGTTAGTCGCCATGTGGGTACCAGGAATCAAACCCAGGTCCTCTATGAGAGCAGCCAGTGCTCTTAACCACTGAGCCATGTCTCCAGTCCCTACTTTGACCTATTTTAAAACCATATTGAAATAGAATATAAACTATAACATGCTCAAAACAAAATCTACGTTCCTCAGAAAGCCCATTTTATGGCCAGACATGGTGGCCCTGGCCATAATCCCAGCACTTAAGAAGCTACGGAAAAAAGATCACAAATTTGAAGCCAACTTGGGCTACATAGTTAAGACCCTCCTTGCTTTAAAAAGATAAAACAACAAGACAAAAACAAAATCCTATTTCTTCTTCTAATAGCCAATCTTTGTTAGTATCATAATTCATCCAGGAGTCTTAGTCAGAAAATATCAAGATCTCTTTCCTGTACACCATTATGACGTTGGCATTATCTCTAGAATCCCAGCTCAACCCTCTGTTACAATGCAGGTTGTCGGTCCTGGTGTGGTGATGCATGCCTTTATCCCAGTACTCAGGAGAGCAGGTGGATCACTGGGACTTCCAGGCCAGCCTGGACTCCATAGGGAGTTCCAGGCTATATGCTTACATAGTGAGACTCTGTCTCAAAGAAACAAAACAAAACAAAACAAAAATGAAATAAAACCATTTCCTCCTCATTTCTTTAGCAGCTGCTTGACTGTTTTTCCTATCTGTACTCTTTCCCAACTATAGTCACACTAACATTTTCATAATGAATAAATTAAGTATAACTATATCTTTTCTATGTCTTCCATGTGGTTCTTTTCTGTCTATAGAATGAAACACCACCAAGGGGCTGGAGAGATAGCCTAGTGGTTAAGAACACCTACTGCTCTTGCAGAGGACCCAGGTTCAATCCCCAGCACCCACATGGCGGCTAAGAACCGTCTGTAACTCCAATACCAGGAGAACTCCAGTTCCAGGGGAATCTGAGACCCTCTTCTGACCTCCGCAGCATTGCATGACACGGGTGCACAAACCTACATGCAGACAGTACATTCATACACATACAAAAATAAATAAATAAAGGCATAAAAAAAAGAATGAAACGCCAATATTTTTAGTAAGGTATAAAAACCTCATAAACATGGCCTCAAACTCTCTCTAAGCATCAGTCCTAGTGATTGCTTCCTAAGAAACCTATGCTGAAGCTACACAGTAACCATTCCATGGGGGTGGGGGAATGCTCAGTCCCCAATCAAAGAGGCTGAAGGGGGTATGGTGCGGGGTTACTCCAGTAACATCCTGGGGACCACATCAAAAGGTGCAAATCCATTTATTCTAGCAACAAGCAGCTTCTATAGTCTGGGGCAGGCAGCCTCTCCATCATATGGCCCCACCTCCCAGCAACCAATCCTGGACCTCGATACCATCGCATGTCACCCCAGCCCATGGGTGTACCCAGAAAGGGGTGTACAGACAAACAAGCTGTCTTGGGGCACCAAGCAAGTGCTAGCATCAGGTGATAGGATGTGCCCTGTACTATATAGCATTGCCTAGTGTGCAGGCAGATTGTGCTTGCACATGCTCAAGATTTGCCTGAATCCAGGACTGCTGTTTCATATTCCATATGGTTTCTTGGTTGGTGCTTGATTTTGCTCTTTTGGGAGGAGGGAATCTTTAACCATAGGGTCTCACTTTGTGGTCTAGGCTGGCCCAGAACTCCCTATGTATACCAGGTTTGCCTCAGGCTTCTGACAATCCTGGTTCTGCATCAAAAGTGCTGGGATTAAAAGTGTATGTCACCATGAGTGGCTGCCTATGTTTTTAAGCCTAGATTCTTATGCATTTCACAGGACAATCTGTTAAATATCAGTGCCTAGGCAAGATGCACAAGTGTGTCTTTAGTATGTATTTATTTACTAAAGATTTAGTATTTATTTACTAAAGATTAGTATTTATTTACTAAAGATTCACAAATGAATCTTTAGTAAATAAATTTTTTCCTCATTATCTTCTCTATATAAACCAGTGTGGTGGTTAATTTTATGTCTTCATATGACTAGGCTAAGAGAGGCCCAGGAAGCTTGCAAAATGTGATTTTGGGGAATCTCTGAAGATGTTTCCAGAAGAGGATAGCATTTGAGTCAGTGAGCTGAGTAAAGAAGAGTCACTCTTACTAGTAATGGAAATATAGTGAACGAATTCACAGGAACATGCTGTTGAGTGCAGGAAAAAGGATGTCAGTTGGCAGAGGTACATTCCATTTGTTGTCCCATAAAAAATAAAAAGGAAGCCGGGCGTGTTGGCGCACGCCTTTAATCCCAGCACTTGGAAGGCAGAGGCAGGCGAATCTTTGTGAGTTCAAGGCCAGCCTAGTCTATAGAGTGAGTTCCAAGACAGCTGGGGCTACAGGGAGATCCTGTCTTGAAAAGACCAAAAAAATAAAAAAGTTAAAAAAATAAATAAATAAAAAGGAGGGGCTGGAAGCATGGCTCAGTGGTTGAGCACTGGCTGCTCTTCTAGAGGACCTAGGTTCGATTCCCAGCACCCACAGTAACTCCAGTCTCAGGGGCTCTGACATCCTCTTCTGAGGATATAAGAATAATAAATAAAATATTTAAGAGTGTAAAATATAGTACTTAAAATTATTGCAGAATTCCTGCCTCTTAACTTCAATAAACTTGTGTCTTATGCTTATAATTTTTGTTTGTATTTTACGCCTAATTCAACTACTTAACTAAAAATTGCCTGCATTTTATTGAAATATCATGCTCACTCTTCAAGGACCATTATGTGTCACATACTGAATCAATCTCACTACCTGTGATGACTTCACATCAACAGACTCATGCTCAGGTGTGACAGGCACAAACACACCAAAGGATAAATTCTTCACTAAATTTTCAAGAGCTGTTTATGAGACCTTCCAATTTAGAAAGTATCTGTATTATGAGTAGCTAATATAACTTATAGAAAAAACAGTTATTTATATGATCCTGTAGTGAGAAGTAGGTATCCAGGCAGAAACATTAAGTGGTCTGCTACAGAGATTGCATTTCTCCCAGGAATGGGAACCATAAATTATGTCATTTTATTATTATGTATCAATTTTTGTTGTACAGCATAACTTAAATAACTGTAATAGAGCCTAATGATTAAAGTGAGGAAATACTATTTTCTTTTTTTGGTCTTTTTGAGACAGGGTCTCCCTGTAGCCCCAGCTGTCCTGGAACTCACTCTGTAGACCAGGCTGGACTTGAACTCACAGAGATCCGCCTGCCTCTGCCTCCCAAGTGCTAGGATTAAAGGTGTGCGCCACCACACCCGGCTAGGAAATACTATTTTTTAAAGGCTGTTTGAAAGCACTTTTGGGGAAGATAGGCAATTAAGTGGGCATTATATAGTGAGTTATGCTCACTCCAACATGATTCCATATGTTGCAGTCTTAACCTCTAATAACTCAGAATGTGACCTTACTAGGAGATAGATTATTTACAGAAAGAATCAGGTTAAAATGAGGCCCTACTCCAAATTGACTGGTATCTTTATAAAATGAGGATGAGGAGGTAAGACACGAACACAGGTAGAAAGGGATGGAAAGACTGAAGGTAACACTGCTCTGTAGCTTAAACAGGGAGCAAGACCCTGTAGATGCCGTGGTCTTACACTCAGGTCTTCAGAGACTACGTATTTCTGTTGTTTAACCCACCTAATTTTCAGTACTTTGTTATGGGAAAAAAACTAATACAAAGGGTTACAGGGAAAGGAGCCTTGCAGAAGTTGTATATCATCTAAAAGTGATTACACACCGGCTCTTGTATGGTGGGTAAGATTTATATAAAGGGAATTATTTGCTCAACTAATAAAACTGTATGTGGGAAGCAAATTAGAAGTATTCTATCAATGTAAATTTACATGATAACTAAGCTGTAGTTACGTATGAGAATGTCATTATTCCTAGTTGATTCATACATACTAAGGGTAAAAGACCATGAAGCAAGTAGCTTATACTTAAGGGATTTTATTTAAAATATTCTGTGTGCATATATTTATATACATATTCTGGATATGTATGTAAGAAAAGGGAGGGAGGGAAGGAAGGGGAAAACAAACTTTAAGAAAGGGGTTAAGGGCTGGAGAGATGGCCTAGCGGTTAAGAGCGCCGACGGCTCTTGCACAGGACCCAGGTTCGATCCCCAGCACCCACATGGCTGCTGAGAACCGTCTGTAACTCCAGTTCCAGGGGAATCTGATGCCCTCTTCTGACCTCAGCGGCATTGCACAGCACAGGTGCACAGACCTACATGCAGACAGTACATTCATACACATAATAAAATAAAAAATTTAAAAATAAAAATTAAAAAAAAGAAAGGGATTAAAATGTTAACAATATCAGGCCTGAGTGAAGTACATGAATATCTGCTATAGCTTAAATATACCTCCCCCATTTGTTGAAGCCTTGCCCCACCCTCTACTGATGGTGCAATTTTGGGAGGTACTAGAAACTTTGGGAGGTGTGGCCAAGCTGAAAGAAGCAGGTCACTGAGGCAGCTTGAAGGCATCTTGGCCATGGCCCCTTCCTGCCTCTTTTTGCTTCCTGGATGCCCTGAGAAAAGCAGGCTCTGCCGGTCACATGCTCCTGCCACCACGACAGTCTGCCTTATCTCAGACCCAAAGCAACTGGATTCAACCAGTCTAATAGGACACTTCTGAAACTGCAGAGCCAAGTAAACCCTCTTTTATTTTATTTTTTTTATTTTATTTTATTTTATTTTATTTTATTTATTTTATTTTTGGGTCTTTTCAAGACAGGGTCTCCCTGTAGCCCCAGCTGTCCTGGAACTCACTCTGTAGACCAGGCTGTCCTTGAATTCACAAAGATCCGCCTGCCTCTGCCTCCTGAGTGCTAGGATTAAAGGCGTGCGCCACCACGCCCGGCTATAAACCCTCTTTTTTTTTTTATTTATTTATTTTTTTTATTTTTTTATTGATAAACCCTCTTTTAAGGGAACTGTTCTGCTCAGGTGTTTGTCACACCTATGAAAAGTCTGACTAACATAGTATTTCATGTGTTATCTTTATGTTTATAATTATTGTAAATTTGAAATTATTTTCAAATAAGATCTATTTAAAAGAACTTATTTTCAAAATAAGATCAATATTGGAAACAAAGCATTTTAGAACATAGATATATAAAAATCAAAATATAAAATGAGAGCAGACATGAAATACGTTTTATGGACGGATGTAGAAATTCAAAAATGTCTCAGAAAAATCTAAAACTTAATTTCCTTGTAAAATTTTAAAAATCAGGTATTATAGTCACAACATTTAACAAAAGAAGCAAAGCAGCTGTGGTGGTTTGAATGGTAAAGTCCCGCATATGCTCCAAGTATTCAGACATTTTGTCCCCAGTTGGCGCCACTGTTTTGGGAAGTCTTAGAAGGTGTGGCCATGCTGGAGGAAGCGCATCACTGGGGATGGGCTTAGAAAGTTTAAAAAGCTTTGCCAGTCTCCAGTCACTTTTTCTGCTTCCTATGCTTCCTTGAAGATACGAACCTAGGCTTTCTGCTCTGCCACCTCCTGCCACCGTGCCTCCCCACCATGATGGTTTCTAATTCCCTGAACCGTGAACTCTAAGTTCAAATAGACTCTTCCTTTTATAAATTCCCTTGGTGGTGGTGGTTCTACCACAGCAACAAAAAGTGAATAATACAGCAGTAATGCAACCTATGCTTAAGAGAAAGCATTAGAGAAAGGATTAGAGAAAGCAGCATTAGAGGATTAGAGGCCCTTTTTGGATCCACAGGCATGACTGGATCCTGTGGATCCCTTAAACCTGTTACAACCTTAACATATTTCCTGTTGGATGTGATTTAAAAAAAAAAGATTAAAATATGTATCTTATATAGAAAGAATCTCAGCATTCACTTGGAATACCTGTTAATGGTGTGTGTGTGTGTGTGTGTTTGGGGGGTGTACCTTTTCATATCTATAAACTATCCACAACTAGTTATTGCTTCCTAGCATTACAAATGTTTTGATACACATCCTGAGGATTTTTCATTTTACAATGATAATTCTAAAATATAGACTGAAAGGAATAAGTCAGACAATTAAAAATAAAGTCATCATGTCCCATCCTGACAGGCACATACCTTGTCTTGGCAGACTTAATGCATCCCTCAACTCTCACCAGAGAAATTTCCTTGTACAACAGATGGAAATTCACGACTTGCCAATGTGCAGAGAACAAGAGGCTGCAGAGTGTTTAGCTCTAAATAGGACATCTATGTCAAACGTCTGACCCCCAAGACAGGGGTCATTGTGGAAGAAGGGGCAAAAAGATTGTAAGAGCCAGATATGGGAGATGACCACAGGAAACAATTTTCTAGACAGCTGGTCAGTTACTCTTATGAATTCACAGCAACAGTATGTGCAAATCCAGAAAAAACATCCCAGCATAGACATAAGGAAGTGGGCTAGAAGCTCCAACCCCACCTAAGAGAATTGTGGCCACAAACAGCTGCTGGGAGGGGCAAAGACACTCTCAAGCACAGGACTCTTGGAGGGACCCACACTTGGGAACATAAATTAGGCTCTAAACATCTTATAACATATAAAAGAGTTGGGGCTGGAGAGATAGCTCAGCAGTTAAGAGCACTGACTGCTCTTGCAGAGGACCAGGTTCAATTCCCAGCACCTACATGGCGGCTAAGAACAGTCTTAGGCCAGGCATGGTGGTGCACACCTTTAATCCCAGCACTCGAGAGGCAGAAGCAGGCGGATCTCTGTAAGTTCAAGTCCAGCCTGGTCTACAGAGCGAGCTCCAGGTCAGAACTAAAAGGGAGACCCTGTCTCAAAAAAAAAAAAAAAAAAAAAAACCAAACATATAGTAGAGTACATTAAATTGGGCAGGGGCGATAAGGGAAGGTGTGGACAAGGGAGGAGATCTAAATACCATCAAATTATAGTATATGAAAGTTGCAAAAATTCAATAAAAAATAAAGTCATGCTGGCAAAGCATGGTGCAACTCTCTTTTTTGAAAAGACCATTCTCTGGCTACCACACGTAAGGAAATTTGCCAGTATATACAAAATTCTTTGCTGGAAAAATTTGTTGGATATACACCAGCCACAGCAAGTCAAACAGACACAGACACCATGGTAAGCAATCGTTTACTGGGTATCCATGGGCAGAGAGCTGCATGAAAACATCCAGAGCAGAACCAAACCACAGCAGAGACACTGCTTTCTAGGCACACTACTGCAGATAACATGGCCCAGTGCCAGGCATAGGGGCAGCAGGCTGGGAAGCATTAGGAGAAAAAGGCTGGGAGCAAGCCTTCACGTGTGACTTCAACTTCCAGTCTCACATGGGGAGCCTGTTAATTTCACTCCTCATCTCCAACCATTATCATCAGGTCCTAGCAGGAACGACACTTCCAGCTGGACCTGGCAGCACACTCCTTTGATAACTCATAGCAAGATTAAGATCCAAACAGTTAAAAGTATTCTATGTGCTTTGCTCTTGGTTGTACAAAGTATCTCTCCTTTCAGCTCTACCTCCTCTTACCTCCACAGAATGTCACATGCTTTCAACTAGATTAGAACAAATGAGGTTTCGTTTGTTTCTTTTTCTTGATGCCGGTACATCAAGTTCTGTCAAAAACCATAATGGAACTAAAAGGGAGACACTGTTTCAAAAAGAACAACAACAACAACAACATGAAATAAATGAATAAATAAAATTGCATTGAAATGAATTAGCTGAGTCCACTGATAAGAAGCTTAACAGAAGGAACATACATAAGGACCAGGGAAGCAGAGAAAACAAACTCTAAACAATGTGTCCTAACAGACATAGAAAATAGTGGTTTCTACTGCGTAAGCATGATTTCTGATTTAGGAAGCCAAAATTATGTCCATACTGGAGACAGAGGTTTCAGGTTAACATGGCCACTAAGATCCTTCAAATTTTCAGCCAGGTGTGACAGCCCACACCTGTAGTCCCAGTTACTCAAGAGGCTGAGACAGGAGAATCATTTAAGTCTGGAAACATAGAAAGACCCCTTGTCTGTCTTCTAGGTTCTTTGTATTTCTATATTGCTCTAATTGCTGACGTTTTATTATTTTCTTTTAAAAAATGGTATCTAGTTGATCAACTCTCTCTGAAGTTCTGGAGGCTGCAAGACAAATATGAAGGTTTGGCAGGGTTGGGGAGGGCTGCCTTGTGGAGACAGGGAGGGAGTTTGCTGCTCCAGACTTTCAAATGACAGCTCTCTTTGAGTTTCCTCACATGATCCTCTTTCTGTGCATGTCTCTGAATCCAAACTTCCCTTTATCTAAGCACACCATCAAACTGGGAATACATATTACTACACTATGATCTATCTTAAATAACCACATCTCTAACATCCCTGCAGGATAGTACCTTTCTGTTGTTTCCTCTCAGTTAAAGGTACTTGGTTATAGGAGCCCTGGTGAGCTAACAAAATTACTATCCCAGTCACATAAATCATAAAGTCCTTCTCTCCCTTGGATCTGCAATAACAGCTCTAAAACAGATGAATTTTCTTTATGTCCTTGTCTGTCTCCTAGGTTCTCTGTATTTCTCCTATATTGCTCTAATTGCTGACATTTTATTATTTTCTTTTTAAAAAACGGTATCTAGTTGATCAACTTTCTCTGAAATGTGTTCTTGCTTTTGGAGAGAATTCATGGTATGCTAGCTCTATTGAATTGGTTTGTCATGTTCCATCCAAACCAAAATAGACCAGACATGATGGTGAAAAGTCCATAATCCTAGCAGGTAAGGAGTCAGAAGCAGAAGGACTGTGAGGGCTCAGTAGAGCAAGACCTTGTCATAAAAAGAGGTAAAAAAGAGCTGCCACTCTACCACCACCAACCTCCCCTCAAAAAAAAACAACCCCAAGCCATCTGACACCTGGATTGGCTTTTACACTGAATGTATAAATTAATTTGTGAAGAATTAACAATGTATTACATAGTACATCTCTCCCATCCAATTTTTTAGAGTCCTAAACAGGTGAAAGCACAAAGACTTGTAGAAATCAGAGGGTAACTTTCAGGAGTCCTCTCCTTCCATCGTAGTTTCTGGGGGACTGAGCTTAGGCTGTTAGGCCTGCGTGGTAAATGCTTTTACCTGCTGAGCCATCTTGCCAGCCCTACAGCCCTATGTTTATCAAGTGAACATTTTGTACTAAATTACATAGCACTCCAATCTATCAGTTGGTATACCTTAAAAAAATTTTAAGAGTTAAGCTAAACCCTTCACAGCAAATACATGACAGGATATTTAACAGCAAATTATCTAACAGGACCCAAACAGAACTATAGTAATTTTAGATTTTTTTCCAACTTCACATACATGTGCTCATATTTCCAAAGGTGAGTAACCTACAGTTGTAAATTACTATTACAAATTGCAGCCACCAAGGCTAGTCATGTTCTTGGCCATGGACTTATCAATGTGGAAAATGAAAAGGCAACTAGACAAAGAAAAATATGAAAAAGTCAGCATTTTAACTGTAAGAAATAGAAAAAGTCTTGTCTACAAAAGGCAGGTTATTAATAGTCATTTCCCCATATGTCTTCATGTGGTCTATACTCTCAACAATGAGCACTTGAAAACTACATTTTCTATGCAAAGGAAAATGTTACTAAATTCATTCAGAAGGCAGGTTTAACTTAAATGGATTCAATCCTGATAATGGATAGGGGGAAAAAAACAAGGCTACTCTCTCTTTAGTTCCACAGCCAATATCATCCTAAATGGAGAAAAGTTAGAAGCATTCCCCTCAAAGGCAGGAACTCAGCAAGGCTGCCCACTATCACCACTCCTCTTTAATATAGTACTTGAAAATGCTTGCTAGGAGAATAAGGCAAGAAAGGGAAATTAAAGGAGTACTAATTGGAAAAGAGGAAGTCAAGCTATCCCTCTTTGCAGATGATATACCTAAGGGATGCTAAAAACTCCACCAGAAAACTCCTAGAAACAATTAAGAGTTTCAGTAAAGTGCCAGGATACAAAATTAACCTAGAAAAATCAGTAGCCTTTCTTTACACCAACAACAAGCAACTTAAGAAGGAATATAAGGAGACCTTCCCACTCATAATAGCTTCAAAAACAATAAAATACCTAAGATACCAAAGATCTCTACAAGAAGAATTTTAAACCCCGGAAGGAGATTGAAGAAGACATCAGAAGATGGAAAGAACTTCTATGCTCATGGATTGGAAAAGTTAAGATATTAAAAATGTCCATTCTACCCAAATTAATATGCAGATTCAATGCAATCCCAATTAAAATCCCCATGAGTTTTCTTCACAGGCTTGGAAAAAAATCCTTAAATTCATATGGAAAAACAAAAGACCCTGAATTAAAAAAAAATCCTTAATTTCATTTGGAAAAACAAAAGACCCTGAATAGCCAAAGCAACCCTGAGTGAAAAGAGCAATACGAGGGGATCTCTATACCAGACTTCAAACTCTATTATAGCACTATAGTCATAAAACAGCCTGGTACTGGCAGAAAAACAGACCTGTAGACCAATGGAACCAAACTGAAGATCCAGACTTGAGGATACATCATTTCAGCCACCTCATATTTGACAAGGGGGCCAAGAAGACTCATTGGAGAAAAGACAGCAAATGGTGGTGGCAAAACTGGATCACCACTTGTAGAAGAATAAAATTAAACCCCTACCTCCCACCCTGTACAAAAATCAACTCCAAATGGATCAAGGACCTTAACATGAAATCAGAAACTTTGAAGGTGATAGAAGAAAACGGCTGCTACCTACAAGACATAGGTGTAGAAGACTTCTAAATCAGACAGCTGCTGTGTAGGAAATAAGGTTGACAACAGACAAGTGGGACCTCATTAAACTCAAAAGCTTCTATACAGCAAAAGAAACAATCAGGGAAGTGAAGAGAAAACCCACAGAGTGTGAGGAAACCTTCGCCAATGATGCATCTGATAGAGGATTAACTTCCAGAGTATATAAACTACTCAAAAAACAAAGAAAACAAATGACTCACTCAAAAGATGGAGTAAAGAGCTGAACAGAGACTTCACAATTGAGTTAATAAAGATGGCTGAGAAAAATCTTAAAAAGTGTTCAATGTCCCTAATAATTAAGGAAATGCAAATTAAAACCACTTTAACATATCATCTCACTCTGATAAGACTGCCTAAGAAGAAGAAAACAAATGATATCAAATGCTGGAGAGGTTGTGGGGAAAGGGGAACACTCATCCACTGCTGGTGGGAATGTAAACTCATACAACCACTATGGAAAGCAGTGTACCCTTAAAAGACTCAAAAATGAGCCTACCACCTGACCCAGTCATACCACTCCTGGGTATATACCCACAAGACTCATCCTACCACAGAGAGACATGCACATCCATGTTTATTGCAGCTCTCTTCACAATAGCAAAGAGCTGGAACCAATCTAAGTGCCCCTCAACAGATGAGTGGATAAAAAATGTGGTATATCTACACAATGGAGTTCTATGCAGTGGTAAAGAAAGATGACATCATGATCTTTGAAGGTAAATGGATGAAACTAGGTGATGTTATGCTAAGTGAAGTAACATAGTCCCAGAAAAACAAAGAACAATAACCCTCATTTGTGGATGCTAGCACCAAGTACCTAGTTGTAAGGCAAACTGAGCAATGTTAATGTTATATTCCTCTTTAGCTAAAAGCAACTGTGCTCTCATAATGTGAATCCCTTAACAGGTTCTAGAATTAACCTACTACTTATTTTCAGACTTTGTAATCTTGGTAAATGAGTTGGGGGTATGTATCATATTTTAGAGTAATATAAAAGGGAAAAATGTAAATGAAATATGACTGGGAAATAACATACAGTTTATTTTCAGATGACATAATTTTAGTATAGATATGACATATATATACATGCGCACACACACACACATACACACACACACACACACACACATATATATATATGTGCATGTGTTGAAGCAATACAAATTGGAGGGAACAACAACAACAAAAGAACTGGGACAAAGAACTGACTGAAACAGTAAAGTTCTCCCCAAAACAATAATCCTCTGCTTTGAAAAACTTTAAAAAGACTCAGAAAAAGATATAAAACATGTACGGCAGAATGCATGAACTCAGGTGGGGTAGGGGGCATGGAAAGGGAAATGAGTCTAAATTGGACTGAGAAATGATGTATAAAATGCACAAAACTTCAATAAAAATTTTTTTGAAAAAATAAGGCTACTGAAGAAATAAAATCTGTAACTTTTTCTATCAAAAAGTATATGAAACAATAATGGCTCTTTGAGTTTGCGTGTCTATCCTTGGACAATAAGGAAGAAAGGGTAACATCTCTTTTGCTTTCCTCTAACTTCTCAAATAACTGATCATCATGTGAGTAGCACGAAGTAGTAGAGGAGGTAAAAGCTATAAAAGATACATAAAAGGGAATGTGATTCTGACTGCTAATCTCAAGACCATGCATCAACACCATGCTGCGAGTGCTAGATTTGTGTCACCTGGAGGCCTGGAGAAGAGCTCTACTCCAACAAGTTAAGCTATCAAAGAGGAGGCTATGGCTCAGTCTAATAGTGCTGGCCTATAGACAGGTGCCCCATAAATACGTGCTAAATGGATCACTCACTGTTATTATAGTGCAAGTACGTTCTATATCCAGCAGCTAAACAAAATGATGCATGCTGACAACCCTCAGACTAGTTCTTCCATCAGTGCACCGAGCATAGTCCCTCCATCAGTGCTGAGCATAGTCCCTCCATCAGTGCACTGAGCATAGTCCCTCCATCAGTGCTCTGAGCATAGTCCCTCCATCAGTGCTCTGAGCATAGTCCCTCCATCAGTGCTCTGAGCATAGTCCCTCCATCAGTGCTCTGAGCATAGTCCCTCCATCAGTGCACTGAGCATAGTCCCTCCATCAGTGCTCTGAGCATAGTCCCTCCATCAGTGCACTGAGCATAGTCCCTCCATCAGTGCACTGAGCATAGTCCCTCCATCAGTGCTCTGAGTATAGTCCCTCCATCAGTGCTCTGGCAATATAATATAATATAGTCCCACCATTGATAAATGCTGTGAATTCTGAACTCATTTTTATATTATTTGAAAGCATGAAAGTCTGTTTCTCATTTAAATTTCTAGGCAGTATTTGGAATAATTATTCTCCCCAATTCAGCTAACAAATACCAATCTCTGGGATATCATTACAATTGTTTTGATTCTATCCTGATTCAACCTGTTCAGAACAGAGTGAACATAATTTAACTGAAAGACTAAACTCACGTGGCATTTTCCTTTAAAATATGGAAGATATTTGTCTTCTGAATATAAGGCCCTCATTTAGCCAATTTAATAATCCTATATTTAGATCTTCATTACTTACACAAAACATTGAGAATGAAATGTTAGCTAAGATAGTAGTTGTAGTCATTTACAAAGAGAAAACGCAACATTACCAGTACACCAATAAAATAATACTCCAAAAATTATCCAATCCCCTTGACTTAATATTTGAGTAACCAAATACTTAAAAAAGAAATGCTGGGCCGGGTGTGGTAGCGCACGCCTTTAATCCTAGCACTCGGGAGGCAGAGGCAGGCGGATCTTTGTGAGTTCAAGGCCAGCCTGGTCTACAGAGTGAGTTCCAGACAGCTGGGGATACATAGAGACCCTGTCTCAAAAAGACCAAATAAAAAAAAAAAAAAAAAAAGAAATGCTGGGTATCTTAAGTGTGTCAGTTTATTAATTCTGTGGTCCTTGGCTACCAACAGAGTATTATACAATCTGTTATTATCCACTGCCCTATAGATCATCTGTTCTTAGTGCTGCCTGGTTCCAGAAGAGAGACAGCTGCAACACTATATCCCTGTTCAACCTGAGGACCATCTGACTTTAATTGTAACACACAGCTTGATGTGGCTCTGGCTACGAGAAGCCAAAGTATCGTCTGTAATAATCTGGAAGAGCAGAAACCTGCCAACAGAGGGCTGAAAACAGGGACTTGTGCTGTCTGGCTGCCTGACGGGCTGCAGGAAATATGATTAATGAGTAAGGTATAATGATATCAGGAACCCGATTAGCACCACAAAAAGGTCACAGATCAAAGTAGTATGCATTTCATGAGCCACAATCATTGCATAAAATCTGTGGACTTGAAGAGGTAAACCAAAAGAAGATGAGGATAAAACCTTATGTGATAACATGCTAACGGCTATGTAAAATACCACTAGAAATTTAGTTGATAGAAAATTAATAGGAAATTATAAAGCACACCAACATGGACTACAGGAAAGCTCTTTCCATCAAAGATGTATAAAAGATATATTTTTTTAATTTTTATTTATTTTTGTATGTGTATGAATGTACTGTCTGCATGTAGGTCTGTGCACCCATGTCATGCAATGTCGCGGAGGTCAGAAGAGGGTCTCAGATTCCCCTGGAATTGGAGTTACAGATGGTTCTGAGCTGCCATGTGGGTGCTGGGGATCGAACCTGGGTCCTCTGCAAGAGCAGTCGGTACTCTCAACCGCTAGGCCATCTCTCCAGTCCCCAAAAGATATTTTTAAATGAAAAAGTTACTAAATTCTTTTGAAAAGACATTTAATAAAATATCTTTTATAATTATGAATTACAATAAGAGATAAATATTCAATTTCAAACTATATTTGTATTTGATTTGCAGTAAATTTTTATTTAGTTTTGTTTGTGAATGCAAGCTAATTTGGAGCATCATATGTAAAAATATGAGTAAAATTCATTGATGGAGGAATTACCGGGGAAAATGGTAGGTAAACGTAGTAAGCTACAGTAAATGTGTAACTAATACTATGAAATACTGTTTCTAAGTTTAAGAATGAAGCCAACATTAAAATCCTACTGGTAAGTTCCAAATTTATTTTCCTTCACATCCTTAGAAAATATCTCCTAAGGGGCTAGCAACGTAGCTTAGCTGTTAGAGAGACCATCATGCATGAAGCTGTGGGCAGTATCCCCTGCACCCCATAAACCAAGCTGGGTGGAGCATGCCTGCAATCCTAACACTCAAGAGGTGTAGACAGGAAGATCAGAAGTTCAAGGTCATCCATGACTACATAGAGTTCAAGGCCAGGAAGGGATACATAAGACCGCATCTCAAGCTTAAACACACAAAAACATCCAACAGCAACAAGAAAATAAAAGAAAAGCTATCCAAATAAAACTGCCTCTTCTGAGGTGATAGCTGCAGGGCAAAGAGGGGAGATGCTGCTGTCAGAAGAGTTCTTGCTTCGGCTCATACAGTTAAATTTTCTTAAATGGGAGAATACCAGCAAAATTTAAGAATATAGTTTATTTCAATATAAACCTATTTTTACTGTTAGCAATAGTAATTATGGTAATGATTAGGAAAGAGCTAGTTTCCTTGAAACTTACATTTACATTATTGCATATATTTGAGGAGTGGGCTATAGGAATCAAGCCTAGAGCCTCATGTTTGCTTGGCCATATGTCTAGCTTGAAATTGAAAATGTGACATTATACTTGAGAAAAAACTGTTTCAAGAATGAAATAATTAGAAAATTATTTTAATTTTTCTTAAAAATATATTCTCAAGAAGAGAGGAGATACTTCATATTTTTCATGTATTATATGAATACTATTTATACCTAATTAATATTTACTTACAACTCTTTTTTGCCATGTTGGGGTGTAATCTAGGACATCATACATGCTAGGTGAATGCTGTTCCACTAAGCTACACTTACAGCCTGGAAAATACACTTTTTTTAGTATAAAAGGCATCACTAAAAAAAATAGAAAACAAGCCAGAGAGTTATTGAAAATTATTTACAAGACATATTTTAGATAAAGGATTAGGAAGAATATAAAAAGATATTTTATATTTCAATCACAAAAACGTAAACAGTCCAGATAATTATTAGTCATTAAGGCAATGTAAGTTACATTGAGGTACCTACTAGAATAGCATAATATGGGAAACACTAAGGCTTGTGAAAGACATCAAAAATAAGAACTTCAAGCATTAGTAGGAACACAAACTGGAACATTTAGGTAACATTCCTATGTATAAGCCAGCAATTCCATTCCTAGTAATCTCTTCAAGAGAAATGAAAACAGATGTTCAGACAAAGACATGTACACAAACAATTTTAACAGCCCCAAACTAGAAAAGAAAACCTCACCAAATGTCTATTAACTGGTACAAAGATAACTAAAATACATGTATACAAGAGCCACTCATTTTACATAGCATTACAAAGAATTAACTACTGTGATATGTAGAAACATGGATGAATCTCAAAAATATTCTTCTCAGAGACAGAAGCCAGGCACAGACCACAACATGTTAAATGATGTTATTAACTACAAAGTTCGAGAAGAGAAAACTATAGAAATAGAATGAGTGGCTTCCTGGGGCCAGGAATAGGATTACAGGCTGACTGTACAGAGGCCCAAGGAAACTTTCTGGAATGATGTGAGTGTCCTGAAGTTGATTTGTAGTGATGGTTACACACTACATGAAACTCACTGAATGATATACTTATAAAAATGCTGAGTTTTGAGCTGGGCGTGGTGGTGCACGCCTTTAATCCTAGCACTTGGGAGGCAGAGGCAGGTGGATCTTTGTGAGTTCAAGGCCAGCCTGGTCTACAGAGTGAGTTCCAGGACAGCTGGGACTACAGGGAGACCCTGTCTCAAAAAGACAAAAAAAAAAAAATGCTGAGTTTTATGGGATGCAAATTATATTTCAAAAAATCTATTCTAAAAGGACAAACACTGAAAGAAAAAGAAAGCAGAGTAAAGCAGAGTATACCTGTATCTTTATTAACTTCTGTGTGCCTCTGAGAACCACATGGCCACAGGCACACTCATAGTTAAAGGTTGGCATCTCCTTCACTATCTAAGAACCACATAGTCACAGGCACACTCATAGTTAAAGGTTGGCATCTCCTTCACTATCTGAGAACCACATGGCCACAGGCACACTCATAGTTAAAGGTTGGCATCTCCTTCACTATCTGAGAACCACATGGCCACAGGCACACTCACAGTTAAAGGTTGGCATCTCCTTCACTATCTGAGAACCACATGGCCACAGGAACACTCATAGTTAAAGGTTGGCATCTCCTTCACTATCTGAGAACCACATGGCCACAGGCACACTCATAGTTAAAGGTTGGCATCTCCTTCACTATTTGAGAACCACATGGCCACAGGCATACTCACAGTTAAAGGTTGGCATCTCCTTCACTATCTGAGAACCACATAGTCACAGGCATACTCACAGTTAAAGGTTGGCATCTCCTTCACTATCTGAGAACCACATGGCCACAGGCACACTCATAGTTAAAGGTGGGCATCTCCTTCACTATCTGAGAACCACATGGCCACAGGCACACTCATAGTTAAAGGTTGGCATCTCCTTCACTATCTTTCACAGTTAGGCTTTATCTTGGGCTCTCACTTCAGTCTTAGAAAGAATCAATTTATATATATTGGTCTTTTTGAGACAGGGTCTCCCTGCAGCCCCAGCTGTCCTGGAGCTCACTATGTAGATCTAGCTGGCCTTGAACTCACAGAGATCTGCTGCCTCTGCCTCCCGAGTGCTGGGATTAAAGGTGTGCACCACCACACTTAGCCTATATTATATTTTTGACTGGTTTATTTTTATTTTATGTGTATGAATATTTTGAATGCATGAGTATGCAAGCCTGTGGAGGACAGAAGAGAGCATAGGATCCCCTGGAACTGGAGTTAGACAGTTGTTAGTTGTCAGGTGGGTGCTGGGAATTGAACCTGGGACCTCTGGAAGAACAGCCAGTGATGTTAACTGCTGAGACGTATCTCCAGCTCTCTCAGAGTGAATCCTGAAATTGCCTGGGATATGAATAAAATGCTACCTGAATCATGAACACGGAACAGTATTAGTTACTATTACACCACAGAATAATCCAGGTATTTCACACACAAATTAGAATTTTATATTCAGTATTTTAAAATTGCAAATGAGAAAAGCAGGGCTCAGAAGTGCTAGTCTGCCTAAGGTCACACAGCCAACGACATGACTGATTCATGACTAGGAAGTGTGGTTTAACTCCAAAATCCATGTTCTTTCCACTCCCCTACAATTCAGGAAAAAAAGTGACATTTCAGTTAAGAATATGATTATAATTAGGATCTGGACCATAAAGCTAGAATTTAATTGTTGGTATTAAAGGTAAGGAATGCTACCTGGAAAACCAAAATAGTTTCCTTTGTTTAATCACAAAACACTGGACAACTGAAATTGTATTTTTAATGTGGAAAATAGTAAAGATAACAGATTTAAATACTGAGAATACTCTTTCATTCCAAACTTTTATAAAATTTTAAAAGCAAACTGAAGTGGCTATACTTTCTCACAAAACAATATAGAACCCATACAATGCAGGAAATTACAGAATCTACCTAACAGGATTTTAAAATGCTGTTTATAAGCACAGTAAACATTATGCTTTGAAGTTTTTAGGTTTTCATATCTAAATATGGTGTAGAGGTTTCTTTACAAAGGTGTGTACAGGATGTGACTTGAAGATGTTAGGTACTAAAATGTGCCACAGCCTTCTAGCCAGGAATGCAGAATTATGTTCTCTCCTCATCAAGAGAAGTTCATGCTTTTAAAAGAAGCAAACAATTCTGGTTTCTCTAAAAACTTTGGTTTGTAATTTCAAATTATCAAACATAAATGAAAAAACTTAAATTCCACATGAAACAAACCATTGTACTCTTAATTCAATACAGTTTTTATGAGGTCTGTATGGAAGTTCGTGGACTCCTCTGTCATTTTCAGCGATCCTCATCAGCTACAGCTTTGTGCAGAAGAGCAAGGGTTAATGTTTTACACCAACACATGAAGGATGCCTTGAGAGCGGGCTCCTGACAGAGCAGATGATTACTATCTTACCAATCTGTTTATGCGAACAAATTCTTCGGAGGTTTTGGCCCAAGGAGGAAGTTCAACATCAGACACCACAGTCCCATCATCCATCACTCCAAGGTTATAATTATTGAAGTTGACAAACATCTCCGGGAGATAATAAAATTCAGGAATCAGTTCCTATATAAAAATAAAAGACAATGTAATTCTATGCAGTATAGGATATGGCTAGATATTTGTAACATGGCCTATCTCCTGTTATGCAGAAGAACAAAACAAATATAGGAAAATTTTTCCTTTTGTTCTATTACCAACTTTCTGTTAAGAGAGACAGATTCTTTTCAAGAAAATTTATGTAATATCTTACTGAATAAACATATCTTATGGGCTTCCCTTTAGGACATATCTCAAAACCTCAAAAACTCTTAAATTCCAATAAACTAATAAATAATTAATAATAATAATAACAAAATATAAACAAGATTATTATGCTGTTAACAATAACAGTCCACACTATATTTTAAATGAGATACATGGAACTTGTATCAGAAAAAAAAAAAAACTTTATACAATAAGAGTTAAAATGCTTTTATTTTAGTCTCTTCATCAACCAGGAAAATATTTTAGGCATAGATGAACAGTATACTTTCACAATTCAAAACATTCAAGTTTAGTTGGAAGATACTAACTCTAATAAAAGAAAAAAAATTTATCATTATTCTAGAAAATTTTATAAAAACTTACTGAATGAAACATATGACTATAATATACATGCTTTAAAAACAGAAAATCCAGTAAGCTCCACATCTAACTATTTCAGAGGCCCTAAAGACCAGACTTGACATCCACTGTTGACATGGGTCAGTGGCTCAGTGGTCTCTCAGATACCCCCTCAGGGCCAGCTATCACAGGGCTGCCTTTCCAAACAGTTGAGTAAAATAGGGAGGTCATCAGATTTTGGACAAGGTCAGTATGAAGTGGCCAGAAGGGAGAAAAAAGATCCAGCAAGAAACAAGCTATTATCACTTCCATCATCCTTGCAAAATGCTGCTTGACTTTGAACTGCACATCTTTTGTTTACAATCACAATAATTAACTAAGCAGGGTAGGACTGTTTGTCCTCTAAATGCCCGACAACCACCTGATCAATTAGACTTGAAAGACATTTAAATGGAACTTTTTTTTTTTAGGAAAAGAACCCTGTTAAAAGTTTAATCTTAAAGAAATTACATTTCTCACAAAAATTTTTAAGGTCATCATCTTGAAAAGCAATGCATATTATAACTGGCAAAAGGAAGAAAGACAAGAATGTGTTATTTTATATGCATCAAAAAACCATAATCAATTTGCATATGCTAACATTTATTGCATGGTATGAGTGAGGAGCTAAAATAAATTTCTAATGAATGTTTTCATATTTAATCCTCGTAACAACTTTATATGGTGAACTTCAATCTTTAACTTACAGATGAACAAAAAAAAGGCAGGGCATGGTAGCACATCCCTATAACCCCAGCACTCAGGAAGTAGAATGAGGATAGATCACCAGAAGTTTGAGGTAAGCCTGGACTACATAGTAAGTTGTAGGTCATTCTGTGCTAGATAGAAAAACTTTTTTTTTTTAAAAGGCATCAAGGTGGCCGAGCAAGTAAAAACTTTCCTTATACAAGCCAGACAACCCGAGTTTGCTTTCCCTAGAACCTATGGTGGAAGGAGAGAAACAACTCCCAAAAGCTGTTCTCTGACCTCCATATGCACACTGTGGCACTCACACCCCTACACTCACATACACACATCTTACACACACACACACACACACACACGCGCACACACACACGCACACACACACACACACACACTGACTGACTGACTGACTGACTGAAACAGAAGCTAAGGAAGAGGTAGTTATAGAACCTTCCTCAAGATGAGTAAAGTATGTTTCTTAAAAATCTATGGTCAGCTTTCTTCACCCTAGAGGAAAGGGGAAGGGATGGCAAGATGAGGCAGGTACAGGGTATAAGGTGAGGTGAGCAGAGTACTTCTGAATGGACAGAAAAAAAGCAGTTCTGAGAAAATGCAGTGCTGAATACTGTATGCTTGATAGACAGAGTGAGGACTGGCTTTATTTGACCTCTTACCACCCACCCCTGGCAAGTATCTCTTCATGGAGGACAATCTGCCTGCTATGGCTGGTGGCCCAATGCACGGTATGCTTGGGGAAAGTGTCATCAGAGAAAAAGGCTTTTGGCATCACCAAATATTTCCTAACTGAAACATGCCATAATTGGCAAAGATGTCTGCCTCCAAAAGCCCAGATATCTTACACAATGAGAATGCTACTAATAAGCCAGATGGACTGAAGGCCAATTTTAGACATTACTTAAACCTGGATTCTCATTCAAGCCTTAACAAATGGAGGGCCCTATCCTACCAATCTAATGTATATCAATGAATTTTCCACCACCTTGATATGACTAAGGGTTAGAGTCAAACTGGAAATTTTTTTGTATGTTTGAGTTGGTGGTTATGATTTTATGGTTAGTTCAATGATTAACTGTCAATATATTAACTGGCAATATATCTCTAGGAAACAAAATAGAAGGAAGAATTCAGGATAGGCAGAAACATAACTAAAAGAATAAAGTAGAGTCGGATGTGGTGTTGCATACCTTTAATCCCAACACTCAGGAGGCAGAGGCAGACAAATCTCTGTGTGATTAAGAACACCTCTGTCTACATAGTGAGTTCCAGGCCAGCTGGGGCTACAGAGAAAGAAAACAAAGAAACTATATATAGTAAGTTAGTTTTGCTGGCTTTGTTTTATTTTTGAGGCAACATCCCATTCTGTAGCTCAGGCTAGCCTTGAACTCAGGGCCATCCTCTAGACTTCACTTCTGAAGTATTCAGTTATAGAGATGAGCCATCTCACCTGGTTAGCAAATTACTTTTAACTGACTAAATTATAGGTAGAGAAGAAGGGTGACATGACACATAATTCCAAAAATAATTATCTAGTTCTTAATGTTTACCGAGAATTATGTTCAGGTTTTGTTCTTTTTTTTTGTTTTTTGGTCTTTTTGAGACAGGGTCTCCCTGTAGCCCCAGCTGTCCTGGAACTCACTAAGTAGATCAGGCTGTCCTTGAACTCCCAGAGGTCTACCTGCCTCTGCCTCCCTAGTGCTGGCCTGGCATGTTAAGGGTTTTTTTGTATTTGCTTTTATCCATATAAAACTGATCTAAGCAAGAGATCTGTGAAATGTGTGAGAAAAGATTCATTTATTAAGACAAAATTGGTTATAGAAGAAAAAGATGCCCAAAAGTTACGGTGGTCTCAGGGGGCTTTGAAAGGAACACAGAGCACTTTCCTGATGGAGAGCTCAGAGCTCGTCAGTGTTTGTAATTATCTGTTTGCACTTCTCTGTAAATTGAAGGCGCTGGGAGATGGAGGACTTCAGACATTTTGTTCCCCACTATACACTCATAGGTGGTGGGCATTGACTAGAATGTTAGTGGTGGGCATTGAGTAGACATATTAGGCATTGAGTAGAATGTTAAATGAATGACTGGAAGAAAAATAAAGACATTCAGGTTTGGGAAGAGGGCTCTGTGTGTAAAATGCTTACTGTGCAAGAATGCAGACCTGAGTAAAGACTGATATAGAATAGTACTTCTATGGCCCCAGTGCTTGAGAGACAGGAGAGACAGGAGAATTCTCATGGGCCCTCATGGAATACTCAGTGACAAACAGCAAAAAGGCCCTGTCTCAAACAAGATGGAAGGCTAGGACTAACACCAGAGGGTGTCTTCTGGTCCTTACACACATACCATGGCACATATGTGCCTGAACTGATGTATATGAACACACAGACATAAACATTTAAACCCCTACAAACACTTTAAAATAGAAAAATAGCAGAGAAGACATGAATCTTCCTGACAAGGGAAAATCTTGAGGTACTGAGATTGGACTGTGCATATTACTTGTTTCTAATGATCAATGAAAAACAATTTAATTGGTTTAGAGAGAATGAAAGAAACAGGGTGGAAAATAAACTTGAAAGAGTAAATATAGTCAAAGTGTGGAAAACCTTAAATGCCTGTCTACAAAGCATTATTTTAATAAAAACAAAGAAAAACTTTTAATACAGAACTTTAAAAATGAACGTAAATTTAAATAAAACAAATCCTTCCAAGAAATCAACATTGAAGAAACAGTATGAAAATTCTACATATAGTGTAAAAAACAAATAAGTACAATTAAATTAGTAAGGGATGGAGTACATATACTCAAAACATACTGCAATCTCAAGATAAGGAAGCATTCACTGTTAGTTGATAGGAGTTGAATCTCCTCTTAATCTGAAGCAAAAAGGACCTTAACCAAAACACAGAAATACGTAACAAAAGAAGTCAGTCTACAGCAGCCCGAATTGACTGTGGGTGACAATGGCAGTCAAGTGCTTCGGCAGAGTTCTACTTTGAAAATAGTTTTTCTCAGAACTATGCCATGATATGATACCAAATACTCCCCTCCAGAAACATTTCTTTGACAGATGAAATTTATTATGTTTATAATTTTTTTTGGTGTTTTTGAGACACAGTCTCCTTGTAGCTCCAGATGGCCTGGAACTCACAGAGTTCTGGAGATCAGGCTGGCCTTGAACTCACAGAGATCTGCCTGCCTCTGCCTCCTGAGTGTTGGGATTAAAGGTGTGCACCACCATGCACAGCTGACAGATGAAAGTTAGTAACAGAGTCAAAAATTATGTCTTTTTAATACTTTTAATGCACATTTTACAAAGTGAAGTATGTTTTATATTCATTGGAACAGAACATTCAGTGCTGGATAAAAACACATGTTCAGCAGTTTCTTTAATTCATCAGTGGAAAATGATAACAATGCTGACAGAAGACAGATATATTCACAATTCACATTTTCTTTTGCCTGGCTGATGGTAATTTTAATTTCTATCAGTTAATTATACAGATGGGTTTTAGAGGCAGGTGACACAGTGAAACTATGGTGTATCATCTCCTGAAATAAAAATGTGAAAGGTTCAAGCAAAGGTTACACCACAATTCAGGATAAGCCCATTGCTTTGATCACAAATCCCAAGGCTTTCATGGCATAATGACAAGGATTGGTTGTGACCACACATATGCTTTAGTTTTCTTCATGAAGGTACAATCTCCACTGATAGGAACAGCCTGTGCAGCCAGGCTGTGTGACTCTCCTTTCATTAGTCACCGATTCTCTCCACTGAACTAAAACCATCACTCCACTACATTTGGGCAAATGCACCAAAGGTGAATCTATTAATCTAAAGAAATGAGACAATCAAAACCAAACCAAAGATGCTATTTCAGAATACAAGTCTGTATTTATTTTCCTCGTGTTAAACTATGAAATCGTAACAACTCAGATGCAGCAATATAATCAGGTCATGAACTTAAGATGACTGCTCTATGGACACTAATGGTAGAAAGATAGGAAAGCAAAAATTTTAGCCCTCTACCCCTGGAAAAAATGATGTATTTTATGATAAGAAAAAAAAAACAAAGCTTTTTTTTTTTTTTTTTTAGGAAAAAAAGATTTGATAAACAATAGGATATAAAATAATGTTTATATTCTGATATATACTAACAGGTTCATTTTGTTAGCCCACAAATACCAAAAAATTTTGTGAACATAAAAGCTGCATTTGTAATTCAGCCTAAATGAATGACAAATCTCAAAGTTTTCAAATTGACATTGGATCTTAATCTCTTTTTATTCAGTAGATAAGACACTGTGTCTCTGTATAGTACATGAAATGCTTTCTCCTTTTAGTAAAATTAAAAACTTAAATTTTAAGAATTGAAGTAGAAAAATAACTTATAATCCTTCTAGATGGACCCAATAGGTACTGTGTGGTTTTAACTATTAAAAACAAAATTATTTAAAATGCACTAAACAAAAAAAAAATTATGAACTACAAATGAATAGGCAATAGATAATATATTCTGATCTGATATAATGGCAAGAAAAATTGGATTAGAGTCTTGTCTGCTTAGTTCACTGTCACATGCTCCTAAATAATTTAATTTTTGTGACCCTAGCCACCTCACTTGTCATTTCTAAAACCTGGTGTTTTGTGAGGCTCATATAACACAGAATTCTATGTATAAATATTATTACCATTAATAAGACCCTTGATTTTAAAAAATCCCAAATTATAGACTCAAACTTTTAAAGGCAAGAGTTCATTCACTAAATTATGCCCAATTATAAAAGCCTTTAATGTAATTCTAAAACACTTAACAATATTTACTTGTAAAAATAAGTATATCCACAAAATATTTTAAACTTAATAGTTCTTACTAAATCATCGCATTTTAAAACTTTATTATTTTTTATTAGCAATGACTTGGCATGTTGTGCAGGCTTAACATGCTCATTCTATGGTAAATAACTTCAGAGGCTTGGAGTCCTCTCTTGCTTTCAACACATTTCCCACTTCCATATTTGGACTAGACGTTTCTGTTGAGTCTTTTGTTGTTCTAGGCTGCTATCTTTAGGGAATTATAACTTGGGAAGAGATACTGGGCATTAATAATCTAAACAAATTATAACTTGGAACTGCTGTAAGAAAACATGGGTGGAGAAGACAGCTCAGTTGGTAAAATGGTTGCCTTGCAAACATGAGTGTCTGAGTTTGATACCCAGAACCCATATAAAAATGCTGAGTGTGCTGGCACATGAGTGCAATCCCAATGCTAGGGAGGCTGACACAGCAGAAGCCCTGGGGAAGGTTGGCCAACCAATGTAACCCAATTGTTGAGCCCTAGACCAATGGGAGACCCTGTCACAAAACAATCAGACTGTATTCCTGAGAATGACATCTGAGGTTGTTCTCTGCCCTCCACAGGCATGTGCACACATATGTACACACACCAGCACACACACAAATATGCACATACATACATACATACATACAGAAGGCACAAATAAAATTCCCATCTTAAATCCTTTTGAACAAGTTACAAATAAACAAATGTAGATATATATGTGACTATGGTAGAAAAATAATTTACATGTATTTCTGTGAACACATAATTAACACTCCATTTTTCTGTGTGGCAAAGAGTTATTATAAGATCATCAGCCAAGAATAAATCACACCTAACATATGCCTACATTCTTATAATTTTTATAATTCTAGGAGGTAAGAATATTTTCCAGTGCCTTAATAGGACTTTTAAAATATTTCATAAGACCTTTCAGATATTAGGCCAGTGTTCTACCAGAGCTGCATTCTCAATAAGGAATTTTGTCTATATACTAAATAAACAGCATGACAAAATACTCGATGTTACCAACTAACAAAATAATGGTTCACTGACCACATGAGTACAAACTAAAATACTAAATTTAAAAAAAGTAGTACATAATAATAGCAACATTTAATCTACTGATCCCTGAGAAAGAAAAAGACACAGAACCAGACAAATCCACAAGGCCTATATGAGGTGTGTGAAAACAGGGATGAACACATATACTTCTGTAGGAGGGTGAGCACTCTGCAATGGTAGGAGAAAGGGGCAGCAGCTTTAGCTCACGCATCTGAGAGACCGATGGAAAAAGAATGGCTGACAGGAAGAAGAAAGGGAAGGAAGGAATACACAAACTACGCATGTATAAATGATGTAAGAACAAGAGTTAGACTTTACTTTTACTTCTCTTAGCATTAAATTAACCCAGGTGTGATGACACAGGCCTTTAATCCCACCACTCAGCAGGCAGAGGCAGATACCTCTCTGAATTCAAGGTCTACACAGCAAGTCCCAGGCAGCTGGGGCTACATAGTAAGACCCTATCTCAAAATAATAATAATATATATAAATTATTTTAGAATATCTGAAATTAGGAAGAAGTGATGGTAAGAATATAAATACTAAGAAAATTATCAGATCAAAATTTAAACTTTAAAAAAACATTAGGAAATGCAAAAAATTCTGTCCCATTAACTGTAGCTAAATATTTATAAAACAGGCCCAGCATTGATGCTATCAGAATCCAAGGAATGTATTAACATGGAAAAAGAAGTGCTGTAAGGGGGGAAATGGAACCTAATTTATCTTCAGATTGCAGACCCTTGGGAGCTCAGAGGTAGTACAGGGCAAGTCAAAGGTCTCATGTTTTACAAATCTCACAAGACACAAATGAAACTATTCTACAATCAGTTCCACTTTGCATTATTGTTTAACCTACATATATATGGCTAAAACTTTTCAGGTTTATATATGCTAAAATATTTAAGAAATATTACTTGCAATCTTCTGGAATTTAACTGCATTTTATTTACAGTGAGTATGAATGGATTTTATTTGTTCTGCTAATCTAAAAATATAAATTTTATATTTTCCACTAAAAATACACAAATATAAAAATATATTTATTATTAAAATATATAAATAAATATAAAAAGTTTTAAAATAAAGTATCTAAGAACCTGATCATAGACAGATGAGGTGTCCACAGGGACTTAGTTAAGGCTATGACAGTAAGAACTCAAACAGTATTGATTATAAGTGTTACAGGAAAACCATTCACAACTGAATTAAAAAATTATTATTTATGTGTATGAGTGTACTGTCTGCATGTAGGTTGGTGCACTCATGTCATGCAATGCCGTGGAGGTCAGAAGAGGGTGTTGGATTTCCGTGGAACTGGAGTTAAAGGCGGTTCTTAGCTGCCATGTGGGTGCTGGGAATCGAACCCGGGTCCTCTGCAAGAGCAGTTGGTGCTCTTAACCACTGAGCCATCTCTCCAGCCCCACACAACTGAATTTTAACATCTCTTTCTTAGCATGCAAAGTTCAATTACAAGTGCTCTTATACACACAGAGCCTCAGTCCTGCAAATAAAATATCAGTAGCCCCACTGCAAGTGGACTCCTATGTGCCTTGCTGGGTAGCCATATTCTCATCTCTGGTCCCAACTATCTCTTTATCTTTCCCAGACGCTTTCACTTACTTCTAGACACCAGAACATTCATCCATGAAAGGATGAATTTGGAACTTTTTCACTCATTGACTTATTCCTCCAGCTTACAATAGGGCCTAGAACATATTAGGCATTAATTTAAATATAAATATTTATTAAATTAATGATTTACAGCCTGTGAGATTTCTCAGTAGGTAAAGGCATTTGCCACTAGGCCTGATATCCTGGGTTCAAGATAGCTCAGCAAGGGGCTGGAGAGATGGCCCAGCAGTAAGCTGGAGGGATAAGTCAGTGAGTGAAAAAGTTCCAAATTCATCCTTTCATGGATGAATGTTCTGGTGTGATAAAGCACAATAAAACAAATCAGTAAGTACAAGACATGGATGTGAGGTAGTCAATGGCAGGAAGAAAAGTGAAGTCAGGAAGTAAAAGTGAAAGGAGTGAGGCATGCAGTTTTAACCAGGGAAGGCGTTCCAGAAAAGGGACATTTGAGCAAAGACTAAGAAGAGAGAGGGATGTGAACAGAGCTCACTGGAGGAAACAGTGCAGGTGAAAGGAAAAGACAGCCAAGTCGCCAGGTGAGGAGATACTGGAGGCCTTGAGGGACAGCCAGGAGACTTGGCTTAGGTAAGAACAGAGTGACAAAGAGCAAACAAAACAAGATGGTAAGATGCAATGGGACTGGACAGTGGGTGGGTACAGAGAGTCTTCCAATGTTAAGGGCCTAAGCTCAATCTCAGATGGAAACCATCTTCTAGCATGAGGAGAAGATTTTGAGAGAAGTAGGTTTAAAGGATGATGAACATACTACATTTATGGAAGATTTAATGCATCTGAAAGGAGTTATTGAGGAGAAACTCAGCAGCAGAAGTGGACAGGCTACAGACATAGACTGGAGCTTTGTTAAACTCCCTTTTTAAGCTCAAAGCCACTTGGTATATGATGAAGTCACTACAAAGCCACCTCCTCTAGTAACATTGCATTTCATTTTGTGTACTTTATTACAGCGCTTGCAAAATCTAGCTTTGGGAGATTTTAGTTTACTTTTCAACATGAGCTTTGAGCCTGAAAAAGGGGAGCTAAGTACCTAACAAAGTGTTCTTCTGTGCTTTTGGCACACTTGTCCAACTCATAGTATTTCTCTCTCTCCTCACATTAACAATCAATCCCTCTGTGCTGGCATTTCTCCGTACATCTACAACACTACTGCTGAGTTTAAGTCTCTACTGTGTCTTATCTAACTACTTAAAAAAAAAAAAAAAAACCTGCCAACTGCGTCTAGTCCTGTCCATAGCGTAATATAAATACCAGCACAGATCACATTATCCTTTAAAACCACAAAATCTGTTCTTGTCACTCCTATACTTCAACCCCAGCCAATGCCTGCCCACTGTCTCTAGGATGCAGTCGAACCATAACAAAGCATAAGGCTCTTGGTCACCAGCTCAGGAGTCCTCTTCCTCTCTCTTCTCTTATGTCAGATGCTGTATCAATGAACCCAAAGAATATCTATTATACTCATTTTCTGGGACTTGTTTTCATTACTAGATACTTCTCTAAAGGAGAGAAGTACCATTAAAGATCTGTATTACATTTGGTACTGCATCATAACCAGAACTTAAGAGTAAATAAGCTTTATTTAAAAAGACTTGGGGCTGGAGAGATGGCCTAGCGGTTAAGAGTGCCGACCGCTCTTACAGAGGACCCGGGTTCGATCCCCAGCACCCACATGGCGGCCGAGAACCTTCCGAAACTCCAATTCCAGGAGAACTCCAGTTCCAGGGGAATCCGACACCCTCTTCTGACCTCCCAGCATTGCACGACACGGTGTGCACAAAACTGCATGCAGACAGTACATTGATACCACAACATACCGAAAAAAAAAAAAAAAAAATTAAAAAAAAAAAAAGACTTAATACTGCCGGGCGTGGTGGTGCATGCCTTTAATCCCAGCACTTGGGAGGCAGAGACAGGCGGATCTCTGTGAGTCCAAGGCCAGCCCGGTCTACAGAGTGAGTTCCAGGCCAGCCTGAGCTATAGGGAGACCGTCTCAAAATGACAAAAAAAAAAGATAAAACTTTATCAAGATTCCCCCAAATATTTCACTCCCAATTTTATTTTGGCATAGATTATAGTTTAATAATAATTATACTAATTCTGAGCTTCTAGGAAATATGGTTCTCTAATGATTTCCATTTTAAATTCATTGACTACTGCCACTGTTGCAAAGTAATGACCAAAGTGACAGTTAAGACTCCTTCTGTGTTCTGGTTGTCAATCATCTCCACAAAAGAAGTGTTAGAATTTAAGCAGGCATGGTGGCTCCGAACTGGAGTCCCAGTGGTAGAGTCAGGAGGAACACTGTATGTTCAAGTCTGGCTAGGTCCATGCAGTAAGACACTATCTCAAAAATCAGAAGCTGGGGATAGAAGAGGGGATATAAATATCATTAAATTATACTGTATGAAAAAAAAAATCTCAAAAAGTCAATTTAAAAAAATCAGAAGCTGCCAAACATGGTGGTGTACCAGGAGGGTGCTGATATTAAAGATGTAATACCAGCAGCAGGCAGATCTCAGTAAACTTGAGACCAGCCTAGTCTATATGGCAACTTCTAGGCCAGCTGGGGCTGCTTCATAGAGATCCTGTTTCAAAAATTTTTTAAAAAGCTGAAGACTATAACAGCTCAGAACTCTAGTTCTTGAATTTAAATGAACAGTTAAGACTGGAAACACAAAATCTACTATTACTTTGTGGTACTGGGAAACTCAGGGCCTTAAATGTTCTGGTTTTCTTAAAGCGAGGGACTCTGGGTAGGTAACTAGACCTCAGTGGCTGAACTTCCACTGCAGAACATATGGCGGCTGCTAACTTGACACCATGGGCCTTGGCACACATGACAGTGTGTATGAATTCCAGTGGGGCGCTGTGGAAGGTGCCAGTGGGGAAGGGGTAGAAAAGTGATTAGGATTGACTGAGATGTTCTGTATGAAATTCAATAAAAATAAAAATAAAAACACATCTTAGATCTCTATGTGCATTTAAAAACATCACAATGGTGATCCCTTAACTATAACACTTTCTATGAAGTCCTCAGGAAAATATACTGTTGCTGCTTTTTGCCAGCTCACATTTAGATAAAGGACCTATCAGGGCAACAAAAAGAAGATGAAGACATTCTATTCTCCATAAGCAGAAAGCTATTCCTGTGTGTGATTATAAATCAATGTTCTAAGACTGTGATGCTCAGAACAGTTGTTAGTAAACACAATGGTTATTGAACGGTTTAAATGTAGCTGCTATGAACAGACATGTGCTAGAAATGTGAAATATGCAAGGCACCTTGAAAATTTAGTGTCAAAAAGCTAGATAGCTAACATAATTTTATACTTTTTACATATCAAAATATTTCCACATTAAAATTTTACTGAAAGCAATTTCATGTTATTCTTTCGACTTTGAAATGTGACTATAATACAGCTTAAAATTAAGAATGTGGCCTACCCTATATTTTGATTCTTTTCCTGTTATAAACATTTTCTTTAGTATTTCTAGAGACTCCAGAAATACAAAGATAAGACTACTATTAATGATCCAGTATTATATGGTTATGTTATGTAATGCTTACATAATTACAGAAATTTTAATGTTTATTTTTACTTTTTATTTATTACATTATGATAACCTTAAATGTGCTTTCTTTTTAAAAAAATTTTTTTTTAATTAACTTTATTTATTTCTGTATATGTATGAATGTACTGTCTGCATGCAAGTTTGTGCACCCGTGTCGTGCAATGCCGCGGAGGTCAGAAGAGGGTGTCGGATTCCCCTGGAACTGGAGTTCTCCTGGAATTGGAGTTTCAGACGGTTCTCGGCCGCCATGTGGGTGCTGGGGATCGAACCCGGGTCCTCTGTAAGAGCGGTCGGCGCTCTTAACCGCTAGGCCATCTCTCCAGCCCCTTAAATATGCTTTCTAATATATTGTTTTAACATTGTAAAAAAGAAAGAAGAGAACGGAGCATGATGGTGCACACTTGTGAGGTGGAGGCAGGCTGTGAATTCCAGGCCAGCCTGCTCTACATAATGAGTTCTAGACCAGCCAAGGCTACACAGTGGGACACTGTCTAAAAAACCAGCTATTCCTCAAAAAGAGGGTTAGTATCTAGAATATACAAATAAACATCAAAAAAATTAAGGCCAGGAGCTGAGTAGGAAGTTATCAAAGATGAAATGCAAATGGCTGGGAAATACTTTTTAAAATGTTTGGCATCTTTAGTCATCAGGGAAATGTGAATTAAAACCATTTTGAGATTTCTTCTGAGTGGGTAACAACTCAAAATGGTGTAAGATTAAAAAACAAACAAACAAAACAATCACAAATGCTGGTGAGAACTCTTATCCAGTGCTGGTAGGAGCATAAATGGTGCAGCCACTATGGAATCAATATGGAGATTCATCAAAAAGTTTAAACCTGATCTGCCATATGACCTAGCCATACCACTCTTGGAAATATACCCCAAAGATTCTATTATCCTACTGTGGAAATACCTGTTCATTCATGCTCATTACTGCCCTTGTCATAACAGCCAGGAAATGGAAAAAACTTAGAAATCTATCATGATGAATGGATATGAAAGGATATTTGGTTAAAAAAAAACAGCAAAATTTTGAAATTCACAGGTGAATGGGTAGAACTAGAAACAATCATCCTGAGTGAGGTGACCCAGACCCAGAAAGGTAAGGAACACAGTCTCTCTCCTATCTGGAAGCTAGCTCTGAAACCTTAAGCATTCATTTCAATTTGAAAACCAAGAGAGGCCAGGAAACTAGTAAATGACCATGGGGAGGGGGCTGTTCCCAAGTGCAAGGATGGAATATAGTGATATAAAGAAAGAAAGAAAGAGGGCTGGAGAGATGGCCTAGCAGTTAAGAGTGCCGACCGCTCTTACAGAGGACCAGGGTTCGATCCCCAGCACCCACATGGCGGCCGAGAACCGTCTGAAACTCCAATTCCAGAACTCCAGTTCCAGGGGAATCTGACACCCTCTTCTGACCTCCGCGGCATTGCACGACACGGGTGTACAAACTTGCATGCAGACAGTACATTCATACACATACGGAAATAAATAAAATTAAAAAAAAGAAAGAAAGAGAGAGAGACAGAGAGAGAGAAAGAAAGAGAAAGAAAGAAAGAAAGAAAGAAAGAAAGAAAGAAAGAAAGAAAGAAAGAAAGAAAGAAAGAAAGAAAAGAAAGAAAAAGAAAGAGGAATAACAGAATAAGAGGGGTTAAATGGGGTGGGGAATGGGAGGGCAGGGCAGAGGAGGGGGTGTGGAGAGGGATCAGTAATCCTAAAGGCCTCTAGAAAAGCCATTTGGAAACCTATCAGTATAGATGCTTCTTAAAGTATAAACAGATACATCATAAAAAAAAGATTAAAACGAGTTACCTTATAATAGAGGAGCATTACCCCTATTAGACACCACAGGTTAGGCAAAATAAAAGCCAAATGCTATAAATGAACCCCCTCTTTTGAAGCTGTTGACCAAAGGTCCCGCTGACCCTCAAACAATACAGATCACTGACCCTACTCTTGGTTATCCCCCCCCAGAATTTGATGGTAAGACCCTAGTGTTTGAGACACTACATACATGAGCTGTAGAACAAACAAGGAGAAATCAAGCTAGTGCTGACTTCAAAGCTTCATCTCACAGTGTGAATCCTGCAACTTAGAGCAAATGGCCTGGCAACATATGCCCACTGTTACAATAGTGGCCCAAATAGTATAAGAGTAACCAACCACTATCTAATTATACTTAAAGTCCACTTCATATTATGAACTTATACCTGACATTGTTATCAAGCCTAGAAACCTGAGGCTAGGCAGGTCACAGGCAATATGGGAGCACTTAATAGTATTCTGCTTAAATACAGTATTAAAACGACTCCTAATGACTATTGATATACCCACTGAGTAATGTAGCTTTCAACTTTCACCAGAGAAGCTTCCTTATGCAGCGATAGTGATTAATGCAGAGAACCACAACTGTCTAACCTGCAGAGAACAAGAGGCTGCACAGTGCTTACCCTTGGATAGGACACCTTATCAAAACTTCTGCTTCCTGAGGCTCAGGGATCATCACAGACAAGGAAAGATCATAAGAGCCAGAGGAGATGGAGGACCACAGGAGACAGCCCACACTCACATGCATTAGGACAACACTTACCTGACTCACTGTAGAGAGAGAGAGAGAGAGAGAGAGAGAGAGAGAGAGAGAGAGAGAGAGAGAGAGAGAGAGAGAGAGAAAAAGGAAGAGAAGAAGAGAGAATAGTGAAGATTTGAAGGGGTGCAGGCCTAGAGGTCTATAAGGGACGAATTGGGATTAGATTGATGCATACATGCCTACTGTAAGATGAAATTGTCAACAGACTACATTAAATATTTTAAAAGATCTTAGAGGGGAAAGTCTAAGATTTAGGAAAAAAGGAGACAAGAAAACTACAAGGATCTATCCTTGTCCATCAAAACATAAGCAAGAATGTTCAGTACTGAGAGAAACAGAAATCCAAAACATCCACTATCTGTTCAATAAAGCAGAAAAAATTCTCAAAATTCTGAAGATTCTGATGTATGCTTCTAGTATTCAAATGAACTACAAATTTATAATTTGTTGATGTGATCTTTAAGAACTGAAAATTCACACATTAAAAACCCCAAAAAGTCTTCATTTTCATGATAAAATGTCAGACTTACTGATGTTTTAATGTACCCATCCATGTCTCTTTAACCTTTTTGATGTTAGTGAAAAATAAAGGTTTTGGGATTAGGGGAGAATTCAACAAAAGTAATTATTCTCTATACCTATTTCAAGTTTATTTTTAATCTAATAACTCATTCATAAAAATTATCTACTGACTGAACCTCTTTAATTTTTTTTTTTTTTTTGTCTGTTCGGACAGGGTCTCCCTGGTAAACCCCAGCTGTTCCTGGAAACTCCAACTCTGTAGACCAAGCTGGCCGTTGAACTCACAAGATCTGCCTGCCCTCTGCCGCCCAAGTGCTAGGAATTAAGGCGTGTGGCCCCCAATGCCGCAGCTAGAATCTTTAATTTTTAAAAAAATTTTTTATTTAATTTTTTATGTGTATGAAATGTACTGTCTGCATGTAGGTTTGTGAGCACCCATGTTGGTGCAATGCTGGCAAGAGGTCAGAAGAGGGCATTGGATTCCCTGGAACTGGGAAATAAAGTCGGTTCTTGCCGCCTGTGGGTGCTGGGAGATCGAACCCGGGATCCTCTACAGAGCAGTCGGTGCTCTTAACCGCTGAGCCATCTCTCCAGCCCCGAATTTTTTAAATTTTAGTCATTACAGTATGTGCCTGCTGTATGAGTGAGTGGATGTGCACACACCAAGGCGTGCTAGAAAGGTCAGAAGCACCTTTAGGACTTGGCTCTCTCCACCTTCACATGGGTTCCATGGGCTGAGCCCATGTTGTCATGCTTCCTCAGCAAGGACTTTACCTGCTATGAGGATTCTTTAAGAGTACTGCAGCCAGGTGTGGTGGAGCACACCTTTAATCCTAAGCACTGGGGAGGCAGAGGCCAGCGGATCTTTGTGAGTTTCAGCCAGCCTGGTCACAGAGTGAGTTCGCAGGAAGCTGGGCTACAGGGAGACCCTGTCTCGAAAAAAGACAAAAAAAAAAAAAAAAAAAAAAAAAAGAAAATATTATAATCTATAACATGTCAAAGAAAATATGAGCATATTTTAAACTAGATAATTATATTTTATGTGTATGAGTATTTTGTCAAGGACCCGGGTTCTATTCCCAGCATCCACATGGTGGCTACCAACTGTCCATATTACTAGTTCCAGGGGATCTGGCACCCTCTTCTGACCTCCAAGGGCATTGCATTACCTGGGTACACTTACATACATGCAGGCAATTCACACATAAACATAAAATAAAAATAAAATATTTTCTAAAAACTCTTCTTTCTCATGTAGTACTTTATTTTCTCCCATACAGTATAAGTTATATATTCTTTTTTTTTTTTTGTCTTTTTGAGACAGGGTCTCCCTGTAGCCCTAGCTGTCCTGGAACTCACTCTGTAGACCAGGCTGGCCTGGAACTCACAAAGATCTGCCTGCCTCTGCCTCCCAAGTGCTAGGATTAAAGGCGCGTGCCACTACGCCCGGCTCGTAAGTCATATTCTTTTTTTTTTATTTATTTTTTATTTTTATGTGTGTGAATGTACTGTCTGCATGTAGGTTTGTGCACCCATGTCGTGCAATACCATGGAGGTCAGAAGAGGGTGTCAGATTCCCCTGGAACTGGAGTTAAGGACGGTTCTCAGCCACCATGTGGGTGCTGGGGATCGAACCCGGGTCCTCTGCAAGAGCAGTTGGCACTCTTAACCACTAGGCCATCTCTCCAGCCCATAAGTCATATTCTTTTATAAGACTCTAAGAAACCTAAAGATAAAAAAGTGTATCTCACTATACTTTAACAACATCCCAAGAAGTTCTTTGCAGAAGAGATATTATATCAAGAAAATTGATTACTGGACTTCTGAGGATAGAAGTGGAGTCTACCAAGGACTATAGTAGTAACAACAGTGATTATTTTAAGAATGGAGATATCAGATATATTACTTTTATTCATTGTGCTTACAATTCTGTCCAGTAAGCTACCCTATAAGCCTTGTTCCATTACTACTAACTTTTTCCTCCAAGGAAAAAAACTGTAATGATGAGGAGAAGAAACCTTCCACAAATAGAAATTTTCAAGTAATAAAGAGATGAAAGACATTCAAGATGGTGGGATGGAAGGACAGAGAAACACAAAGATGACAAAAACTCTGAGCAATGGTTCTTGGCCATTTCATAAACACTCTGAGGCTTATCATCAGTAAATAGGGTTGTACTGAAGGACAGAACTATCATTCAAGGAACAAACTGGCAATAAATGGTAAAATGAAATATTTTTGTACCTTAATATCAGATGTATCGCGCTGACTATTTCGCCAAGCTCTGGAAACTGATGAAAAAGTCCTATCTGCATGATCAAATTTCCCTCCTTGCAAATTAAGGAAATAAGTTGTAAAGGGTTCCTAAAAAAAAATCAATTAAAACAATGTTTCTGTTTTCAGGCATAAAACCATGGTCTTTATAAATGTTCATATCTAAATTTTTAATTAATACTAGTCATTAGTAATATATCCAACTTGTAGAATACAAACTATTGCCAAATTATTACATTTGAGCTCTTAAATTTTTTTCTGGAGAAATATTTCTGTGTATTTTAAAAAACAGTATTTATACTATTTGATCAGCCAGGAACAGCTTATTAATAGCACTCAGACACAAATTAGATATATTTGCTTCATAGTACAGTAAAATGGTCCAATATGTAATTTTTCTATCATTATGGCTTAACATTTATGATTAAGAAAAAGAAAAATGTTTGAAAGATTTAAAAGCCTCCTCTTAGTTAAAGAACACTTAAACACATATTAGGGTAATTGCCTGGAATTAGCTAAGCCCTATAAATTACTTGCAGGATTTATGTCTGCTCACACTCTTCTAACAAGCGTTAATTAATGATGTGCCGCTAAAGCTTCCCAAAGAAATTACTTTTTAGAGGATGAATCACCTTTCAATTTTATAGAAGCATTTCTTGTTTAACTAATGTATTATCAATATACAATAGTGTTGACTACCTAAAAATGTACCTTACTTCATTTGGGGCAACAGAAACTACCAAAACATATAAATACGTTTATGGTAATGAAACCTGAGTTACTTCTTATTTTTATATTTGAAAGGAACCTAGCTAATCAGGTAAGATTAGCCAACATTTGAAAATGCAGATTTAAGAGGAGATCCACACATTTCTCGGGGAGACTTTTTAGGGCAATCCTACACAGATACAGTATAAAATGTATCCTGAAGCATATTTAGAGAAATTTAAAAGTTCAGTCATTCAAAAAGATTTAAAAGTAGTGATGATTTCTAATTATTGTATATTCTCTACAACATCGAATGTGTTTAGTCATGGTCTGTTATTCAAATAGAACTTACTATTCTTAGAAGCCAGGCAAGAACGAAACTTGCAGTTGAGTAATGAGTACCATAGTGGAACTTTGGAACTTGCTCATCTTCCCATGATTCAAAACGGTCTGCAAAAAATGCTGCTCTTTTTGGATTCAAAGCTCCTATTGGCTGCCATTGGAAAAGGGGGGAAAAAGAAATGTAAATGTAATCATCCTTTATTTCTTCCATTTAAAGTTATCCTGCAAGAATGTGAAAATTCAATATATACATTTTGTACAGTGTCACACTCAAAGAGGAAATGTAAAAATTCATTTATTTTTGAAAATGGTTAAACATACACATATAAGTCAGTGGATGGGCAACCCTCTCCTTTCTCCAAAAGTGTAGTTTCTGTGACCAAAAGGTTTTTATTCAAGTATCTCATAAATACAATTACATGAAGTGAGCATGTACCAATTTGAGGCAACAACCAAACATCTTTTGTTTTTCTTTCTCTGAAAAGACAATAGAGCAAAGTTGGGCAGACAAGCTAACAGGAGAACAAGGAAAAGGTGGTAAGAGAAAGGGACTAGGACACAACTAGAAAGTTCTACTTCCATGAATGAAATCAAAGGTTAGAGCTGAGGGGGTGGTGAGACGGCTCAACTGGTAGAGTGCTCGCTATACAAGTAAAGATCTGAGTTCAGATCTCCAACACCCATGTAAAAAGCAGAGCCTGGTGGTGTACACCTGAAGTTCCAGCACTGGGGAGGCAGAGGCAGGGAGATCCCTGGGGCTTGCTAGACAACCAGCTTAGCCTCATCAGTGAGCTTCAGGTTCCATGAGAGATCCTGCATCAAAAAATAAGGTAGAAAGAGATAGACATCCAGCATCGACCTCTGGTCTCTATGCACACTTAACACTCATACATACACACATGGCCATGTACACACACATACATCACAAACATACACACATATGGGCGCACACACAAGGTAGAAAAGTTAAAAGATAAAAAATGCCTGTATGAATTACAAAAGAAAAAAAAAAGATTATGATCCTATACTTGAGGACATTTCAGCAGAGGTTCCTGAAGCAGTAAAACAGAGCGAACACATGCCCATACAGAATGTTTGGGAAAATTAATAAGTACATTAACATCCTATACCCAATAATTAGGGCTGTTGTTATTGTGGTTGTTTTGGTCTCTTTTTTTTTTTTTTGGTCTTTTCAAGGCAGGGTCTCCCTTTAGTCACGGCTGGCCTGGAGCTCACTCTGTAGACCAGGCTGGCCTTGAACTCAAAGAGATCCGCCTGCCTCTGCCTCTTGAGTGCTGGGATTAAAGGCATGCACCAACATGTCTGGCAAGTGCTATTAGTTTTAAGATGATCTTTAAGAACTGAGGTACCAAAAAAAAAAAAAAAGAACTGAGGTAATAGAGTTTGAATAATAAAATTGCTTATAAAGCACTTCACTTGATAGAGGCATGAAATGGCTGCTGGTATTCAGAGAATACACAAATGCCATAAACAATGGGCAACATTATGTAGATTTACAGGGTTTTTGGGGGGGTTGCTTTTTGAGAGGAGGTCTCCTTGTAGCCCCAGCTGTCCTAGACACTATGTAGACTAGGCTGGGCTTGAACTCACAAAGATCTGGCTACCTCTGCCTCCAGGGTGCTGGGATTATAGGCATGTGCCACCATGCCCAGCTAGATTTACTTTTTTTTTTTTTTGGTCTTTTTGAGACAGGGTCTCCCTGTAGCCCCAGCTGTCCTGGAACTCACTCTGTAGACCAGGCTGGCCTTGAACTCACAAAGATCCGCCTGCCTCTGCCTCCCAAGTGCTAGGATTAAAGGCGTGCGCCACCACGCCTAGCTACATTTTTTTTTTTTAAATCAGACAGTATTCTTGAGATTCTCGGGGTTTTAGAGCAACAAGAACATTAAAACTGACTGGCTTAAACAGAAGTCAGTCCATGAACATTTTGTCTCCAACTTAATCAAAATAAAAACGTCGACTTAAAAAGAAAACTACACTTGGAGCTGGAGAGATGGCCTAGCGGTTAAGAGCGCCGACCGCTCTTACTGAGGACCCGGGTTCGATCCCCAGCACCCACATGGGGGCCAAGAACCGTCTGAAACTCCGATTCCAGGAAAATTCCAGTTCCAGGGGAATCCGAGACCCTCTTCTGACCTCCGCGGCATTGCATGACACGGGTGCACAAACTTGCATGCAGACAGTACATTCATACACAGAAATAAATAAAAATTAATAAAAACTACACTTAATGAGACATAGATTTCTTTATATCTCTTATGAAGTTGTTGGTTTTTTTTTTTTTGGTCTTTTTGAGATGGGGTCTCTCTGTAGCCCCAGCTGGCCTGGAACTCACTCTGTAGACCAGGCTGGCCTTGAACTCACAGATATCCGCCTGCCTCTGCCTCTGCCTCTGCCTCTGCCTCTGCCTCCCAAGTGCTAGGATTAAAGGCTTGTGCCACCACACCCAGCTTTCTTATGAAGTTTTATAAGTTATTTATATTTGTACCCAACCTGATTATTCATGAGGGAATGCTCAATTAAAATAAATAATATTGGTTTAAAATGGATATATTCTGCCGGGCATGGTGGCACATGCCTTTAATCCTAGCACTCGGGAGGCAGAGGCAGGTGGATCTTTGTGAGTTCAAGGCCAGCCTGGTCTACAGAGTGAGTTCCAGGACAGCTGGAGACCTGTATCGAAAAGACATAAATAAATAAATAAATAAATAAATAAATAAATAAATAAATAAATAAATAAATAAATAAATAAAATGGATATATTAAAAAATCATCCAATGAAAATGAAGCAACATTCAGACCAGGTCTTGAAGTACTAATATTGGATGATTTTAACATTTTGAATTCATCCTTTTCCCTACATTTCTTAAACCAATTAAACATTTTTTTCTTCAAATGATTAATCATTAGTACTATTTTCTTTCAATAGCTCTGTTATGATCAACATTGGTTTACTTTAAGCCATTTTTTTTTTACTTTATGAGTAAATTTTTAGAATCTTTAGTTTATTACTAATTTAAGTCACTATCATAGTTACTAACTTTAAAATGCCTTCTTTAAAACTGTTTCTATACTAAATGATCAATCTGACTTAATAACTATGTTAAGAATGGAACTCACTCCAAGAATTCTTCCTTTGTTACAGAACCAATGTGGAAGGCCTTTAAATGTATTTTTGTTGTTAGCCCTAATGACATAGCCATGAAAAAGCAAAGAAAGAAATAAAATCACTAGAAGACAAATTAGATAAATTAAAAATAGAATCAATGCTTCTTTTGTATCGTTCAGCAGCATATTAAGTATTCACTTTATCTGCTCCTATGTTATTGCTCTCCAAATGAGTACCTCCCTAAATCAATAGTTATAGAATCACATTTCTTGAATATAATGCTAAAACCAATTAGGATTGATTTCACTAGCATCTGAAAAAAAAAGGCACAGTACAGAGATCCATGTAGGTAGAACCCACAGTATCGATTCTGGCTGTTATTGTTACAGTTGGTTTCTGAAGCCTGCTACAGGACAGCTATCAAGACATACCACATTTATTTGCAAGCATATAAAAAAAAGAAGTCACCAAATAAAATAAGGCTAAAAAAAAAAAAAAGGACCAGTGGAGCTGTGCAATGACAATGATACACTATCAGCTTACTCAGAGAAGTTACAGTGGGAATACACACATTGAATTATACATTACAGGGAAAGCACTGATTTATTGTGGTAATAACATCCACCTCATTAAAAGGTTCTGCTTTGCTGCAGTTGGAAGGCTACATATTGTTTACTGCTATAAATTAATGGCAGTGCAAAGAAGACTGTGGAACCATCCTAACAATAGATCTGTAATGACAGTGCTGTATATCACAGCTTCCTCAGCAGCTTCATAATAAAATGGAGACAATGTATTGAGCTAATACATTCTACCATGCTGGCCCATATTTTTCTGACAACTGCTTTAAAAGATGAGCTGAATCCAACTACATTATAATGCTAGAAAACATTTAACTAAGCAAGAGTCAGTCATACACCAAAGTGCATCAAAGCATTTTTAAAACATTGTCTAAATCAGCATTTCAAGCTGTTTATTCATCTCTGTGGAAGAACTAAAAGTAAATGCTGATGGCTCCTCTTACTTGTCCAGTATAGTAAGAGTAACAATTGCCAGCCGTTCAGGAAGGTGTCTAGCACTCTCATCTCATCCAGAGCTCTCTGTACAATTTAACAGGCTTGACAGGGTATTTATTTTTAATCAGCAAAATTTTAAGGAAAGAAACCACTAATTCTGGCATTTAAAAATAGTCATAACTTCTTGGGAACAATAAATAAAAAATAAATATTGATTAAAGAATGCCAAAGCAGTATATAATTCAAGTTCATTACCAGGCAAATATAAATATTACTAGGACATGGAAAAATGAACAAATAGAAGTAAATAAAAACTGTAAGCACTATAAAATAAAAAGTCTATCATAATATGACAGAGAAATTTAAATAAAATATTAAGTTTGAAATTTAGAATGTCAGAACTAGTAATTATGTGAAAATGGAAATAAAATTTAAATAAAGTAGAAAAAGACAAAATTTTAAAAACCAAGAACACTAAAGTTCTTTAAAATAGTCGTGATGACTATTAATAGAGTGATAACTATACTGTTTATAAGGTAGACAGGACATAAAAAAGCAAAGTAGGGGCCGGAGAGATGGCTCAGCGGTTAAGAGCACTGGCTGTTCTTCTTCAATTCCCAGCACCCAACTGGTGGCTAACAACCATCTATAACTCCAGTTCCAGGGGATCCAACACCCATTTCTGACCTCTCTGAGCACTGTATAACACGGGCCTACCTACCTACACTAATAATTCAACACTGGCAACAAAGGAGATCCTATTAATTCTCATGGCTTAAGGATAGCTATTGGGCCATACACAAAGCTAGTAAATGTTGATAATAATTTGGAGTTGATCTTGAGCAAAGAGAAACCTGATAGGCAAATCATCAAGGGCAGAAGGCAGTTACATTGCTAGAAAAAGACCACTACTGGCAAGCGGGGACCAGGGATATTCAGTCTTTAAAACAATTCCCAGGCTGAGGGCCTTAGAAGAAATGGAAGTAGATCACTGCAACAGCCCAGCCCAGGAACACCCCCATACAGTTCTAAAGGACAATGGAAAAACAGGAGAAGAGACACCTTCCTTCCTCTATCTTTTCATCTACTCAGGCCTTTAGATTGAATGAACTCCTAGAAACGATTAACAGCTTCAGCAAAGTGGCAGGATACAAAAT